>VWYH01009549.1:187370-220895 GCA_013399365.1 Pampusana beccarii | reverse complement strand
ATAATTTTAAAAAATAATTTTAAAAAATAATTTAAAAAATAATTTTAAAAAAATAATTTAAAAAAATAATTTTAAAAAATTGCAACAGGAGTCAATCTGCTATGCCGCTATTTCAAGACCTGTTCCAAAAGGAACAAGCTGAAATACCAATGTGTTTAATTTAGAAATAATATAGATGTCCATTGTGAAAGAGCTTTAGGTGCCAAAACAGAAAAATGATTCTCTGCTTTGGATTTATACAGTTCTGCTTGCACTAGTTGGTTGATAATGTTTTGCCATCAATTGCACGGACAGGTACAAAACATTATTAGCAATCACCCAAGTAATTTGTTCTCCAGTGTGGCATCTGTCAGGAATAGCCACACATTGCTAATCCTCTTCTGAACTTTAGTGATGAGGCTGCTGGTGTAACTAAAAATACAGAGCTTCAACATCGAGACTCTTCAAAATTCAGCACTGAATAATGTATCTGGAGTATATGACGACCATTTTATTTCCTTCAATGTCAACATTTTTAATAAAACCTCATGGATAAAGTTTAATTTTGATTTTCTGCTTGCATATGTTTAACAGTTTTTAATAACTAGGCCCTTTTTATTTCTGACAGTGAAACAAAGAAACTTCTTTTTATTAGAAAGAATAATTCCCGATGCGTTTTCCAAAGCAAGAACATAGACAGTTACGCATGTGACACAGGTGTCCTGAATTCTCTTGTTAAAAGCAGCACAGCTCTTCCCAGCCAATTTAACAGGCACTGGTTCCAGTCCCAAGCCATATGGGACTGTGGGTCATCTCCTGTGACTTCGACCTGCCAGACACGGGGTGCCCAGGAGCAGGCACTGACCGTACCTGATGAAGAGGACATAGGCACTTACAGAAACAACCCTTCCATCCAGAACAGGTTTTTAAAGTAGGTGGGAAAAATCGCCTATCTCATGTCATCACCGACAGAGGAATAATGCTCCTAATGCTTTAAACATAGGAGCCATCAACTCATTTGATGTCTGTTTCAGATTTTGCTTTAGCTGGGTATGTAGCTTCCAATGATGAGAAGTCACATGTGCTAATCATTGTTGGTTTAAAAATTCTGTTTCATTGATCACTAACACAAGCAAGTTACTGGAAGTATTCAGGTAATATTATAAGACCACTAAAACATTTGGTGACCTTTTTGGCAACTTGTAAAAATACTAACAGAAAATAAGGAATATGACTTACACCAAGTAAAAGAAAGATTGGCTTACCCAAAATACTCCAAAGTAACATTACTGTCTTTCTACCTTTATCCTGGTTACCCAGGCAATTTGATTACCTTTTTATACTATTCCTTGCAAGCTCCTTTTGCTCCTTAAATCTTCCAAATAAAATTTCTTTCTTTGTTAGCTAGAGCTGAGCCGCTTTTTCTTACAGGACCTCTCGCACAGGAATTATGTACAGAGAAAAAAAGCTACACACTGAAGACCACTACCATATTTATTTAAGCCTGATAGGTACTAAAAAATGCCTTCAGAAAAAGGTTTCAATTATAAGGAACATCTCACAGTCACTTTTCAGCTGGAGATTCAACCAGCCAACTGAGTGTACAAACAAAGATTTATATCCGAGGATTTAACAGAAACAGGTTGCAGTTAAAGCATAAAGTCCTTAAAATTCAGAAAGCCAAATGGTATGACTGCCCTCTTCTCAGAAAAAGCTAACTCTTTTGACTGAAATTGCCCCATCACAGTAAGTCTGAACAATATTGCTCAGCGCTGGAAGTTCATCCCAAATATTTTAAGTATGGTAGTATTCTAAGGAACTGATAACAATGCAAATATGAGGCAACCAGCTTCTCATACAAGTAACTTTCCCTTTTTTACTACTATGATTTTAGCTGGAAGGAGAAAGTCAATACCTTCCCAATGAATTAACTAACTTGAGGATATGTCTTAATCTTTACATACTATATTTCTATTCCAGGACAATCCCTCTCTGGAAAAAAAAAAAAAAAAAAAAATAGGATTATCAGTCATTTCCTGTGGACTGGAAAGAAATCCAGACTTGAAAGGCTTTCAAGAGCAATTTAATATTGGAGCAACTGCACCATCCACTTCCTGTATTCATTTGTCACCAGCTGAGTTAAGATCTCTTGTGTACAAGGGAATCTGCTTTTCACAGGTGGATCTAAAGCTTTTGGTAGGAAAAGTCTAAATTACTCAATTTCTTGTGGAATTACAAAGAGAACTGCAGCTGATTTAAAAAACCCAACCAACACCAAACAAAAACCAACACAAAACCAAACCTCTTTCTTAATCTGAACACATGCAAATTAACTTTCAAGAAATAACAAGCATGGGGTCAGCCTTTTGCTTCTGTTGGTTTGAACATTTGAGACGACCATGTTCGCTGGGCCAGAAACTGAGAAATCAGAATAAGCGAACTTACTTTGAATCTGTGTTCGCATCTGTCTTCAAAATGCCTCATTTCCTACTCTGAAACAGGTAAGACAAGGCCAGATTTACTGACTCCTCTTTCTATTTATATCTGAAGCAATGCAGCATCAGCTGAACAGTCAGCTGCACCTATCCAGTACGTGGGAAGCACAGGAGAACAGTTTTGCCTCCTCTGAGAGTATCCAGAGCACGTATATTTGGAGGAAGGTTTATTAAGCATTAAAAGACTTTTAAGGTATGTTCCAAAAATTCCTCCTACGAATACATAAATGAGAACCAACACAACGAGAAAACAGAAAGAAGAATATTAAATGTGCGTTAGCCCAAGGCACAAAAGTTAGTTTTTCCAAAATATACTGTATTATTACTGAGAAAACTGTGAAACAACACAGCAAAAAAAAGAGGGGCTAGTATTTATTGTATACATTCAATATGTTCCGACTACAAAATTTATTTTAATTACCTATTTATGACAATATCGTTGGGCATTACCTAATCTTATTGTTAGCTGGGTTTCTTGCCCAAAAAATGGACTTTAACCTGCAGAGACTTCTACCTTAACAAGGTTTCATATATTAAAGTTCTTGGAATAGACCACTTCCTTAAAAGTACATCAGGATCAAGTTTTAGGAGATCTTAATTTAGTCTCTGATCTTGCAATTTATTCTCAGGTTTAGTCCTAAAAAGATACATATTTTACTAGCCTTATGTAAATCAGAGGTAGCAATAACAACTATTTCAACTATTTTATTAATAAGAACAATGACCTCTTAAGCAGACCGATTTTTTTTATAAGAAGATTCTTATGGTGCGATATTTATGGTTTAAATTCAGTGTAAAACATGTGGACACCCACATCTCAGCTTTTTAACACCACTGGCACATCATTCAAGACATAAACCAAAACAAAAACCAGCAAACTGGTGACATTTCATCAATGAAAGTCATTGCTCTATAGTAATTACTTTAAGGCCTTGAAACTCATAACCCTCCAGTACCTTTCAGTAGATATGCACAGTCCCTAATTGTTGCAGAGATAAAGTGGCTTCATAGCAAACAAATACATGTTATTTTGGTCCGAGCTCTGGGAGGAATCAAATCATAGACTCAAAGGGCCCTTGGAGAAAGTCTGTTGCTGGCAAGTCTTTTTCTTACACACCAGTGACCCCCCAGGACTGATATTTCAGCTCTCTCATCTGTCTCAGAACTGACATAAAAGATGCACAACCCCTTAAGTTAAAAGGTCCGTCACATATAGGGCTTTGTCCTCAGACATGGTAAATCCGAAACACTTTATACACATGTATGCATGAACACAGATGTTTCCTATGGAAAACAAAGTAATATCATCCTATGCCTGCCAGGATTCCTGTTCAGCTTTATCACGTTCTTGATTTAATCCATAGTTAGACCACGCAGGCTACAGATCAGTGCAATGGATTCATCAGCCAAGGGTAATTTACATTTCTAGAAATAAGACACTGATGTAATGGTTATATAAGTCTTTTCACATTTTCATTAATATCTCCGGTGGTCTGGGGTGTGTACAGAACGTGGTACCAGTGTATAGCTATCAATTGTATCTACAGCATTTGGAATAATAACAAAAAAGAGTATGCATGCTTTTCCTTTATTGCAGACATACAGAAGATAGGAGGACAGGGGATAACCAGATTTAAAACAAAAAAAAAAATTAAAATTCCACATGCTGTTGATTCTCCCACGCTTAATACTGACTGCTATTTTTTCTACCACAAATTTTCTCTTTGATGTTAACAAGAGAGATGAGATGCAAAGGCTGCAAGAATGCTTATGCCCATTACCATCTTAATTATAAACTTGTCTGACTACAAACAAATGAAAAATAAATTGTTTGTGTGCCCTGGCCAAATTCCTAAGGCTATAAAGTAAGCATTCCATTAATTTTCATAAGAAGCATTTTAAATTGCCACGAATGTAAACACCTGCAATATTAAGAACTGTACCTAATACACATTTAGACAGCAAGGTCTTTGGCATGAATTTTAGTTATACATACGACCTGAAACTGAAGCAGAAGAAAAAGATTCATGTATATGAGAAAGTACTGATATCCCTTGCAAGATGCTCTGTATATGAAATACTAAGACTGCAGTCACAGAGAAGGTATCCTGATGACACTTCAACTAACTGCACTAAACTGGTATAGCAATAAGGAAATAAACTGGAAGGATTTAATTCACCAAATGTAAGATAATGGATACCACTACTGAACGCAAAACAAAACCACTAAGAACAAGGCAACAACGTTAACTGTATATAGTGCAAATATTTCAGCTATTTCTCAGGAGCTAAGCAATCCAAATCCATATATTGTGCTGCTTAGTGATACATACTTTCGATACTTACACTAAAGCTCATTTTTTAAAGTTAAATATTTCTGTATTTTGGCATATATTATTAAAAAAACCCAAAAAAATATAATACGCTTCATTTTTGAATAGCAAACGACTTGTAAATATAGCTATATTTAATCCTGGTAATAAACTTGGGTTTACTGTTGTTTCTGTTCTCTCTATTTGAAAAAATATTGCATTGAAGTTTTCTTACATGAAATTGCTCCTATAGACATTTTAGCACAGAGCTCAGTCCACAAACAGTATCTTCTTAGCACTACAATTATACCTTTACAGCTCATATCAGCTCCTACCTTACAGCTAAATTGTTTGGATTTTTTAAAAATCTTACCCCAAGTTCCAGAAGAATCTTCCAGGAGTCCTGCAGACGATGTGATAGAAAACTTCAGCTACTTCCATCCTGCATTTTGCATGACAGTTCAGATGAAAAAGCGCTTTTTCAGTGTAAAACTGTAATTCTACTGCTGTAAATTTTGCACTCACTACAGGGAGACTACATCCACGCCGGTACACTGAAAAAACAATTAAGAAAAAAAAAGAGGCAATCTTTCACCATGCAGAAACGTGTAAATATGTAACAACTGAAGAAGCAAATGTCTGCAAGGTTTGGGGTGTTTTCTGCTTTTGTAACTCTTGAGCAGGATCACCAATATCTGCTGTAAAAGAAAGGATGCCTCAACACTGATCTCCAGCATATAAAGAGGTACAGACAGAAGTGCAAGTCTACAAATCAAAGTTTTACAGAAATATCCATTTTTTAAAATTGGGTCCTATATCAGAGTGTAAGCGGGGAAGAACAAGATGTCTTCAGTGCATGCATTTTAACTTTGCAAGGGCAGTAATTCTCAAATAATTCTTTTTGTGCCCTTTTTATCAACATGCTGCTATATACTTCTCTCTCTTAATCCATTAGTTTAATGAGTGCATTGCACGGAACGACACTCTTTGTCAAGAGACTGCACTGCACCACGAGGGAAAAAGCAACAGATCGAGCAGTGTGCACATATATTTCCAACTGCTCTCTATACAGTGAGACAAACTGTAAAAGAAAAGAAGTTATCTGCATTGTAAAGCAGGACAGCAGTATTGTTTCGAACTGTAGGCCGCACGCATTTCAGCGACGCGAAAAGGACAGACACCTGCTTTTTGACTTACAAGTCACGTAGTCTGTAAAATAACAGAGCAAACCTGATCTGATGAATTGTCCAGTATAGAAATAACATTAACGGCTTCTCAAACGTCTTGCAGATTATTTAGTATAAAGGTTTTCTAGTAGCCGTGCTACCTCACTTTGTAACTGTACAGCCTGCAAATTCACACTGGAGATTTCCTAAGGACACTGCATAGTGTTCAGGAAGCCAGAGATGGAATCAACACTGCAAGCTTAAACCTCAGATAAAAATAATCAATGGCTGAAGAAATATCACACTTTTTTTTTTTTTTTTTAAACTAGAGAGGGGCCTCCTCCACAAAGCTCAGCCTCTTGGTAAAAATCCGTTCTGCAGTTTGCGAGAGAGGGGCCCGGCCTGGTGTGCTGTGAGGCTCATCCCCATCTGTGCTGGGTATGTGGAAACGAGCCATCGCGGATGATTCAAATCTTGCAGAGACAGGAATTCCTGCTGCCCTGCTCACACAGATGCTTTTGGACAACTCAAAGACTCCTTGAGCGACATCTGAGTATCCCGACAATTTAATCCTTTGTGGTTATTGCAGTGCAAGATTTACCTTTAAAAACGCTTGTCCCAGATGGGTTAAATAGGTAAATAACTGCCAATATATATTTAATAAAAATAAATTTATTTTAATATTTAAATTATACTAAATACAATTAAATATATGAAATATCAAATTCAACTGTACCCAGGTAGAATACACAAACATACAACTTTCTATAGAAACACACATGCTGTTGTACTCGGCAAGCAACTTATATAGCGTCAGGGTGATTAATTTCAATCCATACTTCTAAATGCGTGTCTTAGAGCATTCATGTATACTTTAATTACTGTGCCAAGCACATGAGCACATAATAGCAGTTATCATTTTAGAACTTTACAGATATGGTTCACTATTTGAAAAAACCCTCTTAGATGAACATTTGCTTCACAAAAGCAACAGACTCTTGATCTTATCAATGTTGCTTAATTTTAAAATCAAATCACAAATTTCATGATATTCAGTATAGTTCTTAAAGCCTTGGCTCCTGCAGTTATGCAATTACAAGACACTTAACAACTTTTAAGACTAAGTATATCTCTAACCCTCATGTTTTATGCTTAAAATGTGTATCTCAGCAGCTCAAAAACCACCCAGAAAAGTAAAGGAATCTCTACACCATTATAACGTCTTATGGTATTTAAACTATGTCATGATTTTTGGATCCAGGCTGATATATTTTTCTAAATTAACACCTGAAATTAGTGATGCCACAACATTAACCCAGGAACAAGGACGGCTCACGTGCGGCCACCAAGCCTGTCCTAGCTACAACCATCACGTAGACCTACAGGTGATAGCCCCAGCCACATCCAGATAGCCCTCCTGTGTCACTCATCAGCTTGCTGATGTCACTGTAACGTAGATTAAGGAGAAGAACCCTCAAGATGGTCAGGGGGCTGGAGCATTAGCCCTGTGAGAAGAGACCAAGGGAACTGAGCTTGCTCAGCCTGGAGAAGAGAAGGCTTTGGTGGTGGTGGTGGCCTTTCCATACATGAGGGGAGGTTATTGAGAAGTCAGAGCCAGGTTGTTCTAAGTGGGGTGTGGTTGGAAAACATGAGACAACAGACGTAAGTTGAAATACGAGAGGTTCAGGCTGGAAATAAGGAAAGACTCTTCTGCCTTGAGGTCAGCCAAGCAATTGAAGAGGCTGCCCAGTATCTTTGAGGCCTTCATGACCCAACTGGATGAAGCCCTGAGCGATACGGCCTAATCTCACAGCTGACCCTGCTTTGAGCAGGTGGTTGGACTAGACACCTCCTGAGGTCCCTTCTAACCTGAAGGATGACCCTATGATAATTCTGTGTTGCTGATCATCATTGCCTCACTGCCATGTTTTCCGGAGCTAGTCTCTTCTCACAAGATTTTATTTGCTCTCCTCACTCCTTAGAGACCTTACTCTTACACCATTCAAGCCCCCAAAAGAGTGTCTTATCTGACACCAGTGTTTTTCTTTTCTTTAAGAGCCAACAACTCTTTCAGACAGTTGAATCCCAAAGTATTTTAGCAAATATTCAGAAATCCACGAGTTGATTCTGGACTGCAGTTGTTACTACATAATGAGTAACCCTTCCACAGTATCAACATGAAAAACAGAGAAAGAACAAAATACCTGTAAAAATTTCTCCTCATCATGAAGAAAATCCAACTTAGTTCAGGATACTTTTCCCTTATCTTTTCAAAAAATACAACCCCATACCTGACCTTGACATAACTTTTCTCATGGGGGTCAAATCGTCTGCTAAAACTGCTGCTATAAATGTATTTCCATTATTTTTTCCTGCATATGTTCTACATTTTCAGCTCCCAAAGCATACCGCTGAGATCAAGAACAGCCCTGAGCAGGCAGGCAGCTTCCACACATAGCAGAAAATCAAAGCACACGCACAGCAAGACCCATGAAACAGATCTCCGCACATGTACCTGTTTTTATGACTGCCATAACACCGAGCATAAACGCATAAGTACGACAACATGCACATGAACTGGGAAGCCACAGTGTTGAGCTACCTAGAACTTCAACTATCTGACATCTGAAAATGCTTGTTTGGCTCTTACATGAGGTCCTGGGTGCATTTTGGTACACAGTTTATTATCCGAGTCTAAAAATAGTGTAGAGTGAGCTCACTGAAAGAAAACTTAGTAGGAGTAGTAAGAAATACACAGTTATAACAGGCCACCCTGAAGTACTTCTAAACACAGCACAAACCTGCTATACTTTTATTAGGAGACCACCTTCCTAAAGCAACCGATTTTCATCAGTTCCTGGAGTGCTTTTTTTTTGTTTTGCTTTTTGTTTGTTTTTGTCAAGTTGTGCCCTAACTTCATTTTGCTAACATATATAATTTTCCCTAAGAAAAGATCAGGTGGACAAATCAGGTTCCTACTTCGGGTACCAAGGTACTACTGAGCTCCATAAGCTATTCAGGAGTTCCAAACTATGTCAAGCAAGTCCCCCAAGGCTCACTTAGGAAAAAAAAAAAAAAAAATACATATATATATATATATAAAAACACAGGTCTAAGCTTGCCAGAGTGTCTGCCTCTTACATTCATAGAAACCTGCCTCAGAAAGAGAGAAAAAGAAAATAAAAAATCTTTATTATGTATGAGGTACAACCATCTGTGGTGGGCTCTGAGAGCCAACTTAAAAAAAGTGGTGGGGGGGAGGGCAGTGTTCCCAGCTGCATCCACAGTCAGCAAAAAAAGACTCAGAGGCTGCTTGTGAGTGGGAAAGAGACGGTGCATTAAGATGAAGAAGGATGTACAAGACTTATCATTGCAAAGGACGGGAAAAAAATGTTGGTTTATATCCAGCGTGTGTAGGGGTTCTATGGAGAAGATCCACAACAACAAACAAAACGTGGTGAGGAGAAAAGATCGGCCCATAAAAAAAGGTTGTCTAGAAGAGCCCTCTCCCTGTCACTGTGGTGGAAGGAGCATACAGAAAGTGAGAAGGGATCATAATGTTATTACTGTTGTAATGTGGGCCACTGAATTCCTCACGACAAGCGAATGGTTATGACGGTAAACTGGTAGCAAAAATAAAATCGGGGAGGCTTTCTTTTCTACTCTGTCTTTTAAAGAATTAAACACATCTTTCTGTATTAGTCTTAAAAATTTCCATAGTTCTCTTGACACCTCTTTTCACTACTGACGCTACACATATCCATATTATCTATCTGCCACTATGCATGCCACATGGCTCAATAATGTTTCATTTCTGAAAATGAGAAAATAACTTTTTTTTTTTTACTTAACCACTGAAACTTGAGTTACATTTAACCCTCCCACCAAAAAAAAAACCCAACATGAGAATGTTTTCTAACTTCTACCAGCTTGCTATGCATTCATGTGTTTGCAGTTCAATAAACAGGAGATAGTTACATTAGCTATAAATGAACTGTGACAAGGTAAATATGAGTAAACCTTTCGAAGTGACTGTTGCTGATTCTGTCAGGAAGCAAATCTATTCACATCTCTGCTCAAGTCAAAATCATGACAAGTGTTCGTGCTGTCATGTAAAATTTGCTGGCTTATAAAGCACTGCAAATTAAACCCTGGTTTCACTGCCTAAAACTCTGCTCACCTCTCTGCGGCCAGGATTTCACCTGGAATTCGAGTCTGTATATGGGCTGATCCTGCAAATACTCACCCAGGATGGCAGGGGCACTGACACTTGAGCTCTGGGGAATCTCGCTGTCACACAGCTAAGCCACTTTTCCCAGTGGGCCGCTCCACCTGGCCGCCGGAGATGAGGGCTCCCCACGCTGAATCAGCACACGCAGCCCCACGGCAACGCTCCAGCCGCTCAGTTCTGCTGGATGCATTTTGAAGGGCTCGAGCTGAACCTGTGGGTTTTGCAACGAAGCAGCTGAGGTGCGGGCACACGTCCCCTTCTGCAGATTCTGCTGAGGAAGCGCTAAGCCCCAGCAAAAGGGTGGAGCAGGGAGTTTGGGGCAGCAGCAACTTAAACCACTTCAAGGAGGTTTGCCAGAGCTTGTCTGTCAGCGCTTGAGCTTTACTCCTGTAAAGAATCCTATCGACTTCAAAGGGACTGTGTGCACCAGCGCAATTAGTGACATCCACGCTCGCAGAGAAGGCTGAAGCCTAATTAAAATATGTATTTTTTTAAAATGTGCATGGTGACATGACTTTCGCCTTGCTAAAGTGCTACAAATACTGGGGAGAACAGTGCGAGATCACTGTGCTTAACTTTGCTGATTTATTTAAAATAGGGTCAATTTTGCATAACCCAATATTCGTAGAAAGCTTACTAACTACAGCTCTACAAATCTATGCTAATCTGTATACGCTAACATAAATTAAGATGAGCCCTTGCTGTAAAAATGCCTTTTTATCCACGTATCTAGGAATATGCTCATGCCTAAGCAGGGAATTTTAAGTTGTTTCCCAGACTGTTCCTGTATCCAACTGCAACCTGTTTATTTTGACCTCAGTTCTAAGAAACTGTTGATGCCACGGTAGAAATATGCTGTGTGTTCCAACAGGCAACAAACAGTCCTAATGACAGAATACTCCATCTGTGCTGCCAGAGCATACAGCCTCAGTCTATAGCTCGTATACGCTTGAGCTGAGCACGAATCCTGAAAACGCGGAGAGAGCAGGAACGTAACCTGCACTGCAGCTCATATAGCAAGGTACGTTCTGACATGACAAAACTACCCAAAACCGGCCTTTGTAGAGAGTCCAAAGATAGCCATTTTACATCAATACAAGCCAAACGCACCAGCAGCACTTTTATTCTACCCTCCCTGTTCTGATTTTATTACATACAGGCTTTTTAGGCTGTTTTTCTTCTAATGTTTCAAAACTACAAAGTAAAGAAAGCTGACAAAAATTGCCCAGTGCTATCAAAAGGTAAGAGTTAAAGCATGCAGAACATATGGCTCTATTTACAGCAGGCTAACACACTGAATTCAAGGGAATTTTCCATCAACCTTGTACTCTGGAAAAGGTATATTACAGAAAAATGCATGTGGGGATCCTTTAATTTTTCTTGCATCTTCTGTCCTTATAAGATGCAGCTGTGGAGCAACACCCACTGGTACTGGTAGCATGAAACGGCGATCCTCTTCTTTTACCAAGGTCTGGTACCAATTACCATGGATTTAGAGGCACTATATAAAAGACAGTGCTGATTTGTTTCTAAATTTGTATCTTGATTAAACTGTCAGAGTAGAAAAGTACAAAACCAGAGCTTACCTGACTTTAAAATGCTACTACAATAAATTATCTGAGAAACGCAGTACAATTTGAATCAATATTACGCTTTATGTTTAGATTTTGAATTTTGCTCATGCCAAATCAAATGGAATAAAAGCGGCATTTTACATTCAAACCGTAAACTCTGTGTGTTCCAAATAAAAACTGTATGTGAAGAGACTGTGAAGCAGGATTTTTAAAATCAGCAAATTGGCCAAGAGAATAACAGCAGCATTATTCTTTTCAAAATCACTTTTAACTGTGTTTTGGTACACAAAAAAAGCGAATACAAAAGGACAAAACTCAGGAATACTCATGTAAACCTCCATGGGTCAGAAGAGTGTTTTTCTGCATTTACCCCTGTAAACAGCACAGAATCAGGTCTCGCTCTGTTAAAGCAAAGTTGTTTCCCCCGGAATAGCTTCAATGATACCAAATCTATTCTAACTACCCAAAATTTCAACATCTAGGATTAAAGCTGTAAACATACACAGCGATTGCGGTCTAATGAAAGAAAAAGTCAACATAAACATGATGAAGCAAAAGCAAGATCAGCCATGCAGAACTTCCACAAAGTAGTTTAGGAATTAAACTACTGTTATTAAAGTTACTGTTATCAAACTACAGTTACTAAAGCTTTAACAGTATACTGAAACATTCTATATAATGCAAATATTACATTAAAAAAATAGATTCATTTTCATCACTTTTCCTAAAGCTTCTGCTTTTTTTACCAATGTGCTTTTATGTCCTAACACAATGTTTCTACTTACTTTTACGTGGTATCCATGTAAGGATATAGCTATTCTAAATCAATTAATTAGCATGCACCCTTCCAGAGAGCAAATGTATGACAGAAGTATTACATAGTGAAGTTCAGGCATATTTTTATACCCTCAAAAGAGGGTAATTGATCCTCCCCTCTCCCCAGTTTCAAATGTGGAACTTGGCTGCTATGGGTTCTTTCCCACACAAATCAAGCCCTAGCTCTTTTGAATTGAAACAATATGGGACGATTATTGTGGGAATTTTTTTACTGTTACTGTAATTTAAAACTTTCTGTACCCAATTTTGCATTTTCTATAAATCAAAAACCCATTTCACTTAGGGCTACAATTAAACAGAGGAAATCAAAGACTAACTTCTAAGCAAGTCTTGCTATTAATCATAGGATGATCTAGTAGTACAACTACTTTTACTGCAGTTCCTTTCTGCCTGAGAACTACATTTTAATCTAAAGCTTGAGCTCTTTAGAAGAGACTGTGTCACAGATGAGACAAATTAAATAAAGGTATACACTAAATGGTATAGCATTGCATGCTATTCAAGATGGAAGAAAAAAAGAAAAAAAACCAACAACCCCAAAGCACACTGACTTCTGTAGTAACTCCAAAAAAATCCCCAGCTACCATACGATCAATCATGGTTATTTATAGCAGCCTCTCTCACCTTTTGACACAACAGAAGCCTGCTAAAAAGTACAAGCGCCAGCAATATTTGCACTAATGCAATGCTACTACAGAGACAACTACTCAGGGTCTGATGCTGCAGTTACAGACGGTATCGTGCTTTTTCTTTGACCAGACGAAGCCACGGAGCCAAGCCATTCACTTTACGTATCTGAACTGAAATACATCTTTTTCTCCTTTTTAAAGAAGAATTTACAAGAGGAATTGATTTCAACATCAAAATTTAAATTTAAAATGTGACATACAAATGCAACATTTAAATACTAGTGAAAAATGAAACCGTGTGGAATATGTAAACCTAGGGCTTCTGTTTTTTTCAAACTGGAAGGCAAAATGATGCATTTTTATTTTCTAAAAAGAAAAAATGCAGCTTGATTGCTAGACAAAATAAAATACGAACTCGTAAATCAACAGAAAGACACGTTTCAGCCAGCTGTCTTGATTTTTATTTTTCCTGTCTCTGTTTCTCAAAAAAAATGTTTTATGTCATTACTGTTGTTCAGTGCCCAGATATTTTTAGGGAGAGGTTTAATGCCTCATAGTGTTACTGTCCGCAAAACTCCTACAGAGGTACAAGTCATCGCATTATTTGCAGCAGTACATCCACAGTAAGAATAAGCAGTAACAGCAATGTATTCATAAAACACATACTCAAAACGAAAAATTGGCTTCCAGTTAAACACAGCCTGCAATGTGCACATTCCAAGCTAAAGAGGAACATTTACCGATCGTTAGGTAATTTTAAATGTATCTTGTAAAAACTCTAATTTTAAAAAAATCAGTCACAAAGAAAAGATCTTCAAAGAGTTTTGGGAGTTTTTGGAAGGGCTTCTAAAAAAAAAAAAAAAACAAAACACCAAAAAAACAACAAACCAAAACAAAAATCTTCCTAACACTGACTTACTATTCAAATACTGTGCTTCAATAAAACACCAATAGAAAATTTTTCACCTCTGAGAAGAATTAGATTTTCAGAAGTAGACGACTTACTGAGACTACAGCTTGAAATATTGTTTTACTATTGATTTTCCTCCTAGTGAAAATTTCTAATGTACTTGCAGATCTCATTATCTCTGGCAATGAACTCCAGGAGCAATCAACACCTCTGTTTCTCAAAAAGTGCATTCAAAACACGTCAGTTTGTCTGTGACACAATGAGTTCTCAGGTCTTCGCTTCAGTGTGCTGAAACTTGCTCATCATTTTGAGCCTATTATTTACTGAGCTGAAGGAAAGGGGAACTTCTCATTTTATCTTCCTCTCTGATCTGAGCACCGGGCAAAGGCAGGTACTGACTACACAGCGCAATCACAAGACAAAACTCCTGCAACCATAGCCTTGCCTACCAGTAATTTTGGAAAGACTGGATGTGAATTGAAAAGTGGTGAAAACCACCCCCCTCAAAAAAAAAAAAATCAAACACGAGTTTTGAAACCTTGTGCAAACATTATGAAAAAAAATGGAGCGCTTACTCCTATTAGACAGTTACAAACCCTGCCCAACGTAACAGTCCAAACTAGAGCATTTATCCCTTCTCTTTTTTTCCCCAGGTTTATTACACTACTGTTTCCGATTTGATCTCAAACGATACTGCAAACGAAGAGGGAAACTGCCTGCCCTGGCCAGATTGCAGTCCTCGGTGCTCAGGATGCTGACATCCCGCTTGGCCTGGAAGTGCCCTCACGCCACAGATAACGAGAATATAAGACCACAGGTTACCAGCAGCACTCAGGACTCAGCTAGAGACACCTAAACACAAGCACTAGAACATACCTGGGGCCCAGCGGTGCTCACACAAAGATTTTCAGCACCATTAATAATCA
Source organism: Pampusana beccarii (assembly GCA_013399365.1). Lineage (NCBI taxonomy): Eukaryota > Metazoa > Chordata > Aves > Columbiformes > Columbidae > Pampusana > Pampusana beccarii. The sequence continues at coordinate 205,836 of VWYH01009549.1, read as the reverse complement.
GCCTATAAAGCTCTCACACTGGGCAGAGGATTACCAGGAAATATTTCAGAAAACCCTGGTTGTAGGTTTTCTGTATTTTCACTTTTGGTTCTAAGCACTGTTCTTCACACAGCCGTTACCGTTTGCAGAGGAGAGGGGAAACGACAGTAGGAGGGGGAGAGGACATGGAAGCAACTCGGTCTGGAACTACCAGCGGGTACAAAAGTCCCATGCATAGGCATCTGCAGGATTTGATTGTCATAGGCACACTTATTAAAAATGTAGGGGGGGGAAAAAACCAAACTGTTTTTATACTATCCATTAAAAATCAGCCGGCCTTCCGCAGGAACTGAAGCAGCACAGCTTTAGCTGGCTTGAAGCTGTCCACATGGTGGAACCAGTGTGGCTCTCTGCGCTTGGTTAAACCCTCATCTGCTTCCCAACTCTGCGCATCACGTGCACGTCTGGGGCACTACCCAGTGTAGCTCTGCCCTTGCTGGGAATGAAAACTGTAGACAGGGTGATGAGGAGAAAGCCTGCTCACTCGAGCTGACTGTAATTTGCTACACAACGCCAATGCCGCACGAATCGGGCACGCTTGCCTGTCTTCTAGAAACTGAACTCTTAGAACGGAGGATACGTTGCTGTAAAAAGAAATAAATCCTAAACTCGGCTACATTCAGGCAAGCAATAGGATATAAAGAATGGAATTATCAGAAAAAAAAAAAATAGTCAGCAAGTAAAAGGTTTAAAATATGCCAGTGTCTTTATTTTAAAAAGTTCCCTCCCAGTTTTCTATTCTGCAGGGAGCACATAAAATGTTATTATTCGTAATTTTTAGTTTCCATGGTTGTTGTCCAGTATTTTGTAAAGGTTTGGATTTTNTTTTTTTTTTTTTTTTTTTTTTAGTCTATGATCTAATTGATTTTCCTATACGATCTTAAGATGCTATCAACGTACTGGATTTTAATTACTTGTACAGCAGAATCCTAAACTGGAAGGGCAACAGAGCAGGCAATTTCACAGCATCTCTCTGTTGAGCCTGATCAGACTTAGACTTCGATTTGGGGTATATCTATGCGGATGCTGTGTGTGTTGCAATCCCTCCTATTACTTACGAACGGATAAAACACAGCGACTAATTTACAAGATGGTGCTGATGAAACAAACCTCACGACAAGCAAGCATGAGAGCACATAACTTTCCCCTTTAGTAGAGAATACTACTGAATTTTGGGGGGCAGAGGAGTCGCCTCCTAAAGCTGTGAGTGAAAGCCTCCAATCAAAGTAAGTCGGGGACCAGAACAGCAGCTGCAACACAGATCTAGACGATGAGATGCCGACTTGTGTGAAGACATATTTAACCCCTCAAATTCTGCAGGCACTACATTTCAAAACTGTTCACAGCTTCCCCCTTTTCAGCTCAGTGTCCTCCACGTGCATGCTGTACCTGGTTTATCCAGACATGAACTGTTTCTCACAGAAGCAGCCTTGTGGGCAATGTCAGAGTTATCTCCAACGTACAAGGGGAGGCGCTGAGGCAGAGAAGGAGGAGGAAACTTGAAGAGGCTCTTACTGTTACAACCAAGGCTGAACGTAAAAGAATCTCCCAACTTCTTACTCATTTTTCCAGATGAGGGCACCACGACTCCCACATACGCACACTTCATCAAGGCCTAGTTTCTGGACAATAGCATGCCTAAGATACAAAATTTACAAATTAAAGGATATTATATTAAAGGACAGAAGAGTAACTAGACAAACCCTCGGGACTGCAGATTATCTTGATCAGAAGGAGTTAACGTCATTGATTTCAATGGCACAACAAAAATTATTCTTTGTACCCAGCATTTCTCACAGTGGCTTCTACAGCAGCAGTTCACAGAACATAAAGGACATGAAAAAAGCTGTGTGCTATCTGAAGTGGTTTGAGTGGGACTTAAACTCTATGCAGGCCTTGAACTAGTCATCTGCAAAGAGGTGAAATTCACCCTGTGAAGAATAGCTTCACTTTTTAAATTGCCATTAGAAGTAATACCCACTAGACAGCAATGTGAAACACAGCCATTGATCACCTGGATATACCTTTTCACTATAAGCGTTTTTCAAAAATACTTAGACCTGTAAAGAAGTCTGCAATTGCACCAGCAAGGCAATTTTTCAGCTTGATCTCTTGATGTTAATTGAATCGGGAGACTTTTCTGTTTGTTCTTCCACTACTTGCAACTTTAAATCTAATACACAGAGTTAAGGAGTAGGCCTCGTTTTTCAGGGATTGAAAAGCCTGTTAGCTCTTCCGGCTGAACCTTCAATTAATCGGTATTTTAGGTTAGATTGTATCACATGGACCACAAGAAAAGTTACAAAACTCAGGGATTTGATACTGGCTCACTCTAGCCCCTTTTCCAGCCCAAGTCCAAGGCACCAGCAGGTGGGTGTGTACTCTTCCACCTATTCAGCTCGGCAGGCCTCGAAAGTTAAAAGGCTTGCAGCAATTATTTTGACAATAATGGAATTTTAGTGCTTCCGTGTCCAACCCAGACCCTTATATGGGTGCAAAACTGCCATATCCAACCGACAGTGTAAAGAAATCTATTTTGGGAAGAGAATTATGCTCATACTTAAAGTTCCTTCAACTTGCTGAAACTGATTGCAAGATGTGGACTGCAGTGTCGCAGACTGAAGAAATAATTCACCAGCAAGTACATACATATGCACACACAGTACCTTCCATAAGCACGGATGTATCTTCATAAAGATACAACCATTTTTTTGCTGCCACTCCTGACTCCCACACTGGCCTGCTCTTTACAACAGGCACAAGCACCTTCCAGTTCGGTATTCTCTCCCAAACCAGTCCTCTCTTTCTAGAAACTCCAGACCACCTTGTTCCCTGCTGGCTCTATCTGCAGCCAAGTGCCATTCCTCACCTGCTCGCATTAAGCAACACTGTAAGTTTTGACTCCTGAAAGCATTTCGAGGCAAAAAAAACCCACAAGCACCTCATGGGTACCATTTTTATCCTGTTAAACATAACCCCTAAGAGCATTTTATGTTACAGAGAGGCAAGTAATTGCCACTAAATAGTACCTTGATGTGTACACGTGAATATTACATGTGCAACTTTTTATTTACACCAAATAGGAATGCATCCATACAAATGATCTCGCACATGAAACATACGTATTGCAGAGTGGCTCATACTTTAAATGAAATAATTTTGTAGAGACATTCAGGAGGCACCAAGGAGACAGTAGAAATAATTGTTTTAGTATAATTTAAAATGTAAATGTCACGCAATACGTAATTTAAATGTAAATCTGCACCTTAAACCTTCAATCCATCAACGTAAATCTCCATTTAAGAAACAAAATTTCCATGTGATCATGTTAATTCCTCCTCCTATAATAATTATAGAATGAGAAATGTATAACCTTCCATTAAAAAACTGCTAACTATCTATCTCCCTAACAGACTGAGTTGGAAAAACTATTTTAAAAAATTGGTTACTAATAAAAATACATTTAAGGATGTAAGTGGTTTATTCACACAATAACTAAGCAACAAAAAAACCCCTATATTCACACTGCATTAAAACCAAAACCAAATCCCATTATGAACCCCTGCAGCAAAATTTGTATGTGTGTGCCCTTTGGGCCTGTAATAGAGTTTCCCTCCATTTTGGGATAATATGATCAATTCTTTCCCATGCACCCTGCAATTCATAAGTGCATGCCAGAGTAAGAAGAATACCAGTGCTGTGTCCCTTAAAACAAGAAAGCAAGACTGACACTCCTTGGTTTAAATTAGACAAAGTAAGAAGGTAAAAAAGCTAACTGAGTAAGTCCATAAGGTCACGCAGAATGTAGCATTCTTTAAACGCATTTTAAGAGTCATTTGAGTTCAGGCTTCCTGTATTAGGTTTTTAAATTAGTGTTACTTCGGTTTGAGAGTATAATCCAAAACTCTGATATTTGTGGGAGACCTTCCACTGACTCAGGACTGAATATAATATTCTGCTTCTAACATACAAATAAAGCAATACATCTCATCTGTCAAAGGTAACGAAAACATCATGAGAACTCTCCTCTCTTTAAAAAAACGAACAAAAAAAGCAAAAAAACCCCACCACCAAACCAAAACAAACAAAAAACCTGCAGCCAGAGAGAAAAACAAATATCAAAAAAAGAGGAAAAAAGAATATTTATCAGAGAGTAAAATCTTTTGAAAATACTACTTGCTGTATATACAAATGTAGAAGTAAATATACCAGAGCTCTTTGTATATGGATAGCAAAATAAATACAGTGATCAAAATCTCTCGGATATAATCAAATAGCTTTCCTACCCTTTTGCACACTGAAGTCCAATAAAAAGCAAGACTAATTCTCAAAAGATTGCCAATGTGTTTAAAAGTCCATGTCAAAGCTTTGCGTTCGCCAACTCAGTACTTCCTGAACTGAAACAAGTAACTATCCATCTTAAAACACTGTGAATATTTGTAGCTTCTTTAGGGCTATTGCACCTTGCAGATGAAAGTGTAAATGAATTCTTCTGCATCTTCTGGCCAGAATAAAGTACTTTCCATCATCTATCCTTTTGTGATTCTGTAAGACCAGTTACTGTGAGCAATGTATTAGAAATAATAATATAACTTGTGCTGAAAAATCAGTATGAAGTGCAGCACCTTTACAGAAACCCGCAGCTGATCTCTCTCTCCCTGATGAATTAACTTCAGTCTGAAGTATTTTGGCCTACCACGGTTGTAAAACACAAAAATGCTACCACGTATTTCTCTAAGTTCCTCAGTGCCACCACCTCCACCCATCAGCATTAAAATAAATAGACCTGATGGTGCTGCTTGTTTTCCAGCTCCAGAGATCAACTGTTTCCAGTGTACTGTTCTATTTTTGAAATTACCTAGAGCCAGAAAAAAATAAAAACTGAGAAAAATAAAGAAAACAATACCAGATTCAAATAATACTATTTTCTCTAATTCAGCATTCTAAAAATATTTGTGTCTGTATTTATAAAAGCACGTGAAGTCTTTAATTATTAAAACTGAAGTGGCCTTCTCCTGAAAATGTCCGCTTACATTGTCAAAAGAATTTCAAGAGCTGAATGAATGCCACAGTAAACATATCTGTATGCAGGTATCTGAACACATGGGCAACATCCTAAGTGTACCTCAGATTTAAACTGCTGCAAAATATCAGTCAGCAATTCAAACACAATCAGTAAAAGGCTACAGAAAATGACTTAACTAATATTTAATAAAGCTATATTGGTTATTATAATAATAAATTTTTCCTTAGGTCCTCTTCCTTCCCCTTTGCAAAATCTTCAAGAAGTATCCAAAGCAATTTACTTTTATATTTGTGTTTTAGCAAGTTTGAAAGGAGCAAATCACTTTGAAACTCCAGAGAGATTGGACAGGAGCTAAATGTTTTCCTTGGCAGACAACAGGATACAACGGTTGAGGTTAATTTAAACTTACGTATATAAAAACAAATAGGTAGTACATTGCCATCTTAAATCTACAGACTCGTTCCAAAAAGACTGCCTCATTTAAATAAAGAATACATAAGGTAATGCATCAGCTACATACCAAATATGGAACCAACATTCACTCTTCTTTTATTCATAAAAGTCTTATTCGGAGCATCAGTGAGATGAAGCCCTTTCGAGCCCCCCCGCCATTANAAAAAAAAAAAAAAAAAAAAAAAACAAACCAAAAAAAAAAAAAAAAAAAAAAAAAAAAAAAAAAAAAAAAAAAAAAAAATATCAATGCTTACACACGTATTTTGGAGTATCATGCCTGGACAGTTTTTACGAGAGTTTTGAAAAGTTTTGTGGAAGGCCCTGAAAACCACTATACCTGTCAAATCATCATTGCAAACCATTACGTATATTATGTATATAGGCTTAATCCAAACCCCATTTGAAATCGATGGAAAACCCCCCGTCGCTTTCAGAGGCCTTTGGATCAGATCCTTTGTTTCCAGAGGTACGGCATAGCAAATTTCAAACGTATGCAAGAGGGAAGAATGCACAACTACTAAACAACTAGTAACACTATTCTTCTGTAAAAAAAGCGCTGTATTTACAAAGGGCAACTCAAAAAGATGAGATCTGGTATTTGACGGTATATATTTTTAAAAGACAAGCAGTAAAGGGGCTGATTCTGGGCATTTTATTCCTGGATATCCACCTACGAATCAAAGCATCTTAAACAGAATTATATTCTGTTTTGGAGATCGTAAGTTAAATTTTAATGAAAACCTAGTAGTAGTAGGGTCACTAGGAGATTTAAAATATTCTACATGAGTGCAGGAATAGCTGTGGACAAAATTCTGCACTGTTCCTTGGAAAATCACGGATTTTGTTTGCTCACTAGTGAGAAACAGGACAGATTTATTAACGATTTCACAAATGTGCATTCATACTATGTTAGTGGATACCTAGGTAGACAGGGATTGCTCTAAAGCCCATCAAACTCTACTGAATTCATCCTATTGTGGATCAGGCACGGAGTCAAATGCATAAACAAGTACAGATTTGCAGAGCCAGTACAGTTTACAGTAGTATAAACTCAGGACTTGCAAAAGTGCCTGTGCACTTGAAAATCTCTACCCCGCCATTTTATATCTACTGGGATCACTCTACTTCTGAATGTCTGTTGTGCTGGCTACAGGGATCTCAACTTTTTGTCTTCTGGCTGCAATAGTAAGTCTAGCTAGATGCATACTGAATAAATTAATACCTATATTTGCAAAAATCAAAATGCGTTGTACAAGCACGCACACTATATGAACACATGTGTAGCTATGGAGAAACATGTTCTACAGCATGTCTTATTTGAGAAACAAAGACATGTAATCGTGCTTCTAAATTATTATTTTTTTTTTCTCCTCAGACAGGTACAGGCACCGTAAATCAGAATTAGAACTGTATAGCAGTACTGCTTTGTTCTATATATCAGACCTCCACAACAACCACAATTGCAGGGGGAGGAGGAGGAGGAGGAGGAGGAGGGAGGGCTGATTACCTGCACCTGTTTTGAGCTGCGAGCGACTGATGCAGTTAGGAGGAAAAACGCCTAATTAGAGCGCATTTCCATTTTCTGGAGGGAAGGTGTCACCGTCACAGGCCTGCCCATGCCCTGAGCACCCATGTGCACAGGAGGCTTGGAACACTGCCGGACGAGGTAGAAGGCCCTGCCGAGGTTTTTATCGCGCCACGGGAATATATGGCACAAGGACGAGAGCTGATTACAGTGAAAGCAATTCTGCCTGCAAGGGACCTGCTGAAACAGTAAGTGGATGTGAATTACACCCATCCCCCTCCAAAAATAGTAATTAAAAAAAAAAAATCAAAAGAAATCTGGATGAAACGAGGCATTCCTTCCACTCCTTTTATTTCGCCGCCTTAGCTGCTACAAAATGTTTATGAATACTTGGCACGTACTAGGAGAAAGCAGTGCTGTACCATACAAAATATAATCCAGCCTTAGAATCTCATGTTATCTTCTATATTCAACGAAGACGAGGAGTCTGGACTGCACCCGCATCTGAAAGTGGTAACTCCAGCTCCGTTCCCTTTCTTCTCTCCACCTCCTCCCTCTTCCCTCTCCTTTACTCACAATAAAAATCTCCCTTAACCTGATCCAAACCTGGCAGCAGCGTCCATCCAGGCAAAACTCCAATTAATTCCGAAAAGTTCAGCCCTGAACGAGGGCGCCACACGTCCCATTTATTATCTGTGAAAGTCATCATCACATCGTAACCCACCTATATTTGCGCTACACGCGGTGCGGACTGCGCTCCCCTCGTCTCACTGCAAGCTGCTCCCTGCCTTGCACGGAACAGTGCTCTCTATTGAGCGCTCGGGATTACTCACAGGCCTAGAACAGATGTACCTTTCCCTCCTGTTCCCCGCTCGCTCTGCCTCAGTATCATTCTGTAAAAGCCATATTTTTTAGTCGAGATAGGTGGGAGTTTAAGAATAGACTGTTCATTTATCAGCAACACCTTAAATATCCTTTCGGAGGCTAAAGATCCATTCGGAGGATGGGGGTGAGGGAAAAAGACGAGGTTTGGAGCAAAACCAGTGCATCTTAGTTTTGGGGGTGCCCCCCCCCCCCCCCACTGTGTTTCACTCAATTATTATCTGAAAATATGCAAAACTTCATCCTAGCCAGCTATCAAAATAATCTTTTAATTAAGCAAAGTATTGTCTACGCTTTTAATTTTTCGTTCCGAGCACCAAACATTTCGTACAAAAATCTTGGCAGTTCAACACAAGACACTTTCAAAATGTAAATTCTCTAGCTCACGTGCATAATTCCTGAAGGCATTCATCTGAGGGGCTGAATATTTCTATCAGCAGTTATATTTCAAGTTACAGACTAAAAATAATTTTAAATTTAAATCCTGGAATTCACCAATCTAATCAGCAGATTTTAATCCTTCTCCAATTAACATACACGTGATCTTTACCCACTGCTATGTTCATTTTCAGCACGCTTATAGGAATCCTCACTGTGAAATAAACCAGTAATAAGGCAATTCTGCTTCTCTTACTTTCACAGTGATCATTTCTAGCAAGCTACCACAAAATAAAGAACTAATAGACCAGAAGCAATTTTATATTCCTTTGTCAGTCCTCATTAACAAAACAACCCCAATAAGTATTACAATCCAAGGAAAAAAAAATCATCTTCAGATAAACAGCATCATTAGGAGCAATCTCACCAAGAAATTTCAGAGTACTCAATGATGAGTGTTTAGCAGCGTGTGATTTTATAACAGCTACTACAAGTTAAAACCCTCAACCAATATTTTATTTGCATTGTACTGTGCAGCTACTACAGGTCTCTAAAAAGTACTTTGCATAAATTAATTTCAGCTATCACCAAACCATACATTCCTAAATTCCTTTCTTAATCTACACAATTCACGAAAACATTCTCTACTTGCTTTGAGCTTGATTGGCCAATAAATACTGCTTTACTACTTAAAGTTATGAGTTGGTTTTCAGTTTATGTTGCCATAAAACAGTTCAAATGCAATGCCAATACGGAGATGGTTTTGATACAAGGCTGTCAGTGGCCTGCATTAAAAACTACTTTTGTACAAGTCACTAGGTGTGTTTTCTAATAATTTAATAGGGTGTTTTTGTGGAGAAAAAACGCCTCAAACTTATTTGGATTTGTTTTGTTATTTACTTTCATTCCTGGATATAAATAAAACTAAAAGGAAAACGTTAAAATATTTTACATAAGCACCCCATTTTTTCAGTGTAGAGGAAAGAATTTTGTTTTACAAATATATATGAAAGGACTAGTTTTCTCATAAAGTATCTTTAAAGTATATTTATTTCCAGATAATTTAATTTGCTCATGCACCTCTCTATATAGAGAATACAGAGTATTATAATAGTTCTGGCAATTTCATAGTAGTTAATAACTCTTAAGTGTATAACCGTCTACCAAACTGTACCTAACTCAGTACATCTATATCCACACACTACATGGATCTATATATGGCTTTAGTGTAATATTTAAGAATTAAACTTAAAATAAATTCCTTCATTAACACCCGAAAAGCAAGAGGAAAGAGAGTGGGAGTGTGCGTGAGCATGTGCCTGTGCGCGCACTTAAAAGATAAATAAGAAAATATACTTACTGCACTCGTGGACCTTTAAAGGCCATCAAAAATAGTATTTTAAAATATATATGATAAAAATAGTAATTATAAACTAATCCTGAACAATTCCAGGTATTATTAAATTGAAATATGAACCCTGAAAATATTTATGTCCAGACTCGTGTTGCTAAGACGATCAGGAAATGTAATTGTAAGGAGATACAATTACTGAAGATCATCACATAGTCACCTTAAAAAAATATGAGTTGAGAAATGCAAACACATACCCTTGTGTATACACACACAAACGGCATAAAACCCTATGTACTTGTTAGCAGCTGCGTTAGGACTGCACTGCACATGGATGTTTAGCAATGTTCCAAACATGTTGAAATATTAAATAAATATCAAAACTTGAACCGCCCAACTTTGTTTCTTTTCTTGAGTTTCTATTTTCTTTTTTTTTTTTCCTTTTTTACTTTTTTTTAAAGGGAAGGGGGGGAATGCCATTCAAGAGAGAAGCTATATTGTAATCAATGAAGGCAAGACTGGCACAAGTCCTAGAACATTTGCATTCAGAAATAAAAGCTGTGATCGACCTTTGTCTGCTAAGAAAATGAAGCTTGCTGGTTTTAAACAGACTAGCGAAGGGAGGGGCAGACTTGATAGAGAGGGAGAAGAGAACCTAAAAAAATAGCAACAATAGCAAATATTAGTATATCACGTCCCTAATAGCCAGCAAGCGACCATCCCTGAATGAGCCTAAACCTCGCCAGGCTGATAACGTACTACTGGTTAATAATGAATTAATAGGCAGACGCAAGCCAATTCGCCCATACCTCATGTAGTTTCTGAAACTTCATTTTTCTCCCCCCCCCCACCTCGGTAATTACCCGCCGCTCACGCCATTGCAGCGGCCACATAAACACGAAACGCTGGTGCACGTCGAGAGGGGAAAGCAGCTTACCCTGGGCGCAGGGGTTTGGGAAGCAAAGCCTCGGGGAGCCGGTGGTTTTTTTTTGTGGGTGGTTGGTTGGTTGGTGTTCACCTTGCAGGCTCTGCAGTCTCCTGGAGGAAAAAAAAAAAAAAAAAAAAAGAAAAAAAAGGGAAAAGAAAAAAAAAAGGCAGGCAGATAGGCGGTGAGCGAGCTCTGTGGCATTTCTCGCCCTTGCAAGTGCACGCAGGCCTGGGAGAGGAGGGGAAAGGCGGTCCTTACCTAGCAACCGGCGGCGGCTTCTCCTCCGCCCGCTCCCCTGCCACAAACTGCCCCCGGCTGCCAGCGCCCGGCAGCAACAATGGGCGGCTGCGAGGGCTGGCATGAAAGGGAGGGAAGGGAAAGGAGAGGAGAAGCGAGGGGAGGGAGGGAGGGAAAGGAGAGAGAGAGAGAGAGAGACACGGAGGGAGAGAGGAGGGGAGGGGTAAAAAAAGAGAATCGTGTTAAGCTTGTCTGGTAGTTAACAAGTCTTGAATGAAGAATGTTAGCAAACAGACAAACAGCATGTCTGATGCATGCTAATAGTCCTGGCTTCACCACTGACACTATGAATAATTCAGTAGAAAGGAGGGAAGAGAAGAAGGAAAAAAAAAAAAAGGAAAAAGGCAACCTCCACCCTCCCTTCACGCTTTCAAACGTCTGCAGAGAAGACGAGAATAAAAAGTATGCTGCAACTTTCTCTTTTCCACCCATCGCTAAGAAAATATTCGCCAAAAAGGCCAGCCAGGCACCACCAGTGTCGCCAGTGCTGCCTCTCAGAGATTTTCGATTCCTATTTTTGCTGGCTATTAATTTCCCCCCCCCTCCCCGTCCCTCTTTACCGCCTATTTTACTTCTTTTGTCTAGGAGCTGGCACCTGTCCCAGAGACGGCATTTTACTGCACATCCCCTTTTCCCTCCTCAGAGAGAAAGAAGGGGGGAGAGGTTTGCAAGGACGAAACAGCCTGTGCACCCCCTACCCCACACCCAGCCCCCCTGCCTCCCCAGCCCCATATTTCCATTTCAGCCATGGTCAAATTACAAGGGGGTTTGGAGGGATATCATCCGCCCTGTTTCACATGGCGCAGATACCTAAAGCCATTAAAAATATATTTCTATTAAAGAGAAAGCCAGCGAGAGCCTCGTTCCATAAGCAGCACTGTGCACTGATACTCGGGAGAGAAAAACCACAAATAAAAGCCTTCGTTCTCACAGCATACAAACTAGCGAAGCCCGATTCATTGCTCAGTCAAAGAAATCAATTTCTTTAACGGAGGAAAAAGGAGAGAGAGCGAGAGAAAAGGATCAGCCGAGGGGAAAATACTTGGGAGCTTTAACCTCAGCATTGCGATATACAGTACAGCCGAGCACAGCGCAGGAGAGACGGAAAACGAGCCCCGTTCTTAAACAGTGGGAGAGGAGGGTTAAATAAAGCAGAGGAGAAAAAGAAGATCCTATTTGCAGCATCTTTAAAAGTTCTGCTCTGGCGAAGGCCGTCTGAAGGGGAGGCCCTTGCAGCAGGAATGCGAGCAGCAGCAGCAACCTTTTTTTTNTTTTTTTTTCCCTTTTTTTTTTTTTTTTTTTCTTTTTTTTTTTTTTTTTTCCTCTCTCCGAGAGTCCAGCCTCCCCCTTGCGAGCGACTGGAGCAATCTGGCTAAGGGAAGAGGAGGAGGACGTGAGCTAGCGAAACGCAGAGGGCTAGAGCTGATGATGAAAGAGAGGCACGGCCCTGCGTGAGAAGGCTCGTTTTCCATCACGGGCAGAACAAGAGACACACACACAGACACAGCCGCGCACACGCACACACGCACACACACACACCGCCACCAACCCGGCGACACCCGCCCCGGTCCCCTCCGGCCGCCTTTTCCCCCCCCCCGCTCCCCATCCACCCTGCGGCCGCCCCCGGCGCGGCGGGAGCGGGTTCGCCCCGCGGGCAGGGAGCCCGGGGGTTGGGATGGGGACGGGGGGGAACCCAGGGAGAAAAAGAGCAACTGGGGGGAAAGGTGCTGCGCTGGAATGTAAATGCACCCACGCTATGGCAATATGCTTGACAGTACAGCGCGGTTAATGAAGCCTTTAATTTGGGGGGGGGGGGGGGAGGGGAATAAAGAGAGGAAGGTCCTACGGAAATATCTTCCGGGATTAAAACGGGAGAGAAGAGGGCTCCTCTTTATATTCACCCGTACCTAGACGTCTCTCTGTAGCAAAGCAGTCCGCAAGGACCACAGAACTGCAGCGCACACACGCCAACCAACCCAAGCTCACCGAACTGAAAGTGGAGATTTTAAAAAAGTAAATACGCGACAAAAAAACTTTCGTGATTTTCTCTTCTCATGCCCCTTACTTCTAAACCAGCTGCACAGCCAAGCTCAGGCTGCTTGGCCCTTCTAACTATCTTGGCACCGAGTCAAAAGCTGATAAGCATTTGGGCGAGACAGCTCAACTGCTGTGCTGGAAGAAAAACAGCTGCCATGATTGCTGTTTGATTGAGAGCGCTTACACACACTCACAAAAAAACATATCGGACTGCAAAGACGGGCCACAAATGCCTGAGGATTCAGCTTCAGAGGATCAACACACATTTCCTTTAAAAGAAAAAAAAAAAAAGTTTTATATGTTTTTTTTCCTCCATCCCCCTCCTTCCCTTTTTTAAAGAAAACGTACTGCGTAGACTTGCTTTTCTTCTTCCCATCCCCCCTCCATAACCTCAAGCAAACTCAAGGAATTGTGCCAAAAGTCCCGTTGCTAGTTACCAAGTGCATTTTTTTAAACGTCCCTTTGATACTTCTTTCCCTCGTGCTTGCCATGGAATATGCAAGTAAGATAATCTTTCCATTACTTACCAGAAGTAATTAAAAAAGAAAAAAAGAACTTCTAGCTCAACGTGCCTCTCTCTTTTTCTCTCTTAAGGGGCAAAAGGAGGGAAACGAGGGGGAGAAGGATATTTTTTCTCTTTGCCGAGTCCAACATTTGGCTTTTTCCATTTGTGGCAGATCACTGTAACGCTATTGTAAAACAACTTCCTGCCCCTTTTGGCTCACGTTCCAGAAGCTGCTAGGCTAAGTTCACAGCACAAACTTTTCTCCCCCTTGCCGAAGAAGAGAGGGGAAAAAAAAAAAAAAAAAATCCTGCAAATTATTTTTCCCCCTTCTCTGGCTAATGGACTCACAAGGTGAATTTATTGCAGCTCTTTAAGAATGTTACACAAGAGACGTCGGTATCCCAGCTGGATAATTCATAAGCTGAAAAGGTGGGGTCATTATAAATCTATATGTGTGTGTGTGTGTGTGTGCGTGCATTTTAATTTTGTAATTTTGAATTCTAAGTCTTAATACCATCAGGTGGATAACGAGCTAAGCTGCTTCATCTGTCGTACTGATTTGTATATCTATCATAGCACAGATCATTGGCTTAGTATATACAGCCTCCTACTTTCCAATTGCTTTTGTACTCTAAGGTGACCCGCATCTCCCTCGTCTTCCTCCCCTCCTCTAAATGTTCTGTCTGATGAAAATACCCACCGAAAGCTTCTAAACCCTCCCTGCTAGCAATGGGAGATGTTGCAGTCTCTGTGCTGTAAGGCGAAAAGGAAAAAAAATAAGGCCTCCACAACTTGCTCTCTCACGATCTCTCTCTCCCTCTCTCTCTCCCTCTGTTTCTCTCATAGCAACAGCATTTCTTGGTACGCCTGCTTTGGCATACATCAGCATTTCTACCCGTCCAAGTGTCCTTTTGCGTCACATCTCGCCATTTTACTCAGCCAATGAAATCTCCTTGTTGCAATAAAAATATATATACTTTTTCTGTTATTGGTATATTCAAATTTTTTTTAATGTGCTTTCCTAACAAAAAACGTTGAGCATTTGATTTGCCCTACATGGGAGGGGGGGGGGCGGGGGGGGGGGAAGGAGATTNGGGAAGGAGACTGTACAGGATTCAATCTTGAAGAGTCTTCTTTGTGGAAAATATGTTACCATACAAAAAAAAAAGGGATTATATGTTTACTTAAGGAAAGTCATAGTTGTCCCTCTCATTTAATATTTATTATGCTTACACTATCATTGCTTTCCTGATGTACTTATAAAACAGCTAGATAGTTTCAACTAATTGGAAAAGTCAATACCATGTGTTTCTAAGGGTTTGTAAAATACATTCCTCAGGAAAAAAAAAAATACATTAATTGATATTTTATTCCTCTAAATGTCGATCACGAGGTGATAGAAAATAAAATGCAGTGGAAAAAAGAAAACTGGTAGACGTGAGTTTCTGTCCCTTGCAACTCTCAGATCCCATCCAAAGAGGCTGCTCTCCAACCTTCTGCTTAAAAATGCACGGTCCTGCAAAACGGACCAGAGGTCTTTTACAGTCGTAGGTTATTTCCAAGATTCATTTCCTTCTTACATAAACTCACACGATTTTTAAAAACGCAATATTTGGATGATCAGCTGTGGTAATGATAACGACAAAGACTTAACACTATTTACAATATATTATAGCTTGTAATACAGCCATACAGAGCTGTACGTACTCTGCCTAACCAGTAAGGCTGGCAAAAAGCAAGCACTACTAAGAACAGCATATATTGTATTTGATGGAACGTATTTCCTACCTATACATCATCAAGACCCATCTCATTGTTTTCAGGCCTGACTTTAATCACATTTACTCTATTAAAATGCACAATATTAGCCACATGTATTAAGCATAGTGTGGCACATGTGGATTTCTCCAAACTGGCTGGCTGTGCCACATCTCCAACAAGTACTACAGTGGCATATTTAAGGAACCTCTGTTACACATTTTTATGCAGCCTCAAATCTCAAGAAAATGCTCAACCACTGGCATTCTGAGGAGAATAAACATTTCTTTTGTAAGCCAAATATATGTTTTATGGTTTATGCTTGCCAAATATATGTTTTATGGTTTATGCTTACCAACTTCTTTTTTTTTTTTTAATGGTGTGAAACCACAAAACGCTTTTAATATTTATTTTCAGGGAATTATAGTAAAAGCATACTAGAGATTATTAGGACATAGTTGACTAGATATTTAAACAGTAACTTTCCCACAAATTTTTATTTTGGTAAAGTGACACCTAGTAATTCTGACCTCTTCCAATAACTTTGATATCTATTGCATACAGACTGTGGATGCAGAGGATGTGTATGCATAAATCCTGTGTGGATAAAAAGTAAAAGCAAGCAAAATTTCCAGATAACAGACTTAGCAGCAGACAGCCCTAATGTCCAGCTAAAACTCTTATCATTTTTGTTTAAAAATAATGGCATGACATTTGTGATAATATTTATTTTAACAGAACAGGCACAGATGAGAACGTTAACCCTCCACAGGAGAGATTCTATGCGATAGTGCATTCAACAACTTTTAATGCCAATGTAATATAAAAGACAGACCTGCTTTTTAGGGAAGGATCAGACTCAACTATACGAAGACCTTACTTGATAGTGTTTTACTTGCATTTAACAGGTTTTCTGAATGGCTTCCCCCCTTTTTTCTCAGACGCTATTTTTAGCTCCTTATCTCTTTTTGTACTTTCTATACAAAAACACAGATCTACTTGTTCTTTACTCTCGATACCTATCCCTTCCTTTCTCACTTTCTGTATAAATGTGAAAACAGCTGAGTTTCATCTCTGGTTTTGCCTGCCTCTTTACTGGGATGATTCTGGTGCATTCGTAGGGTTAAAAGTGCATCGCCTTTACACAATTATGGCTCAGATTCATTCACTGAAAGTTATCCTTCTTCAAGGAGATATATAAATGCATTATATCTGTCACCATAGTTGTAAAATAAGATTGAAAGCCATCTAACTTTAGGTTACTGCAGTAATAAAAAATAAGGATTCAGGAAAGAGGAAAACAATTAAGTGAAGTCCAACTTGTAAGCTTCACTTAATAGAAATGGAATTCCGAAAAGGGAAGTGGAGGAATTATTTCAAGATTCATTATGCCTGAATAAATTTAAATTATGCAAATAGTTGCAAGCCAATATTTTTACACCACAGTTTATACTATTACATAATTTTATAACCTCTCTCTTTCCCCTTATCGCAAGTTCTGTCTATGCAAAATTCATTATAGATACTCCTGCTATACACAAATTCATTTGCTTGTATTTTAACTCAGAGTGGTATCTCTTGTTCTTTTGTCTCAGTTTTACGTGATACAGTCACCAAGACTAAGGTCAACTCCAAAAAGATTTGTGATTTTTTTCTTTCTAAATAATATAGCTCATTTTCAATATGGGGTGGTTTCCAACCTACCTACAGAAATGTTTAATAAAAAATGATCAGGTATCTGATTTTTTTTTAAAAACTCCAAGCAAACATATTTCTTTTTTAGCATTAAGCTATCCAGAAAAAGTGTAAATTCGCATTTTTATTTTTTAAATCATATCATTAAAATAATTTCAGTACAAGTTATAAAATCATTAGCAATAATACCTTAACATTTAGAGAGCTTTTCTTTTTAAAGACACTCTCTAGAGATTAAAAATAATAATGATAAAAAAATAAATAAAAGCAAAGCAGTCTAGCACATCGTTCCCTAAAGGGACCGAAGGTGCTCTGTGGGATTACAGCTGGTGTACCCTTCATAGAAAGGACAGTAATTACACATTGTGAGGGTTACATGGGAGAGTTCCATTCTACTGTTGAACAACCCACATTAATTCCAGTGGATCAGTGGTGTATCAAATTATGGGGAAAAAACATTTAAATACCAAATAAAAGACAATTTTGGAGTAAGTGATTCCAAACTGCAAATGCAAGCTGAACAAGGCTACATTTCCACATTCTCCCCTTTAAAACATAATGAAGCATTTTGCAAAAACAGTTCCTTCGGCACACTGTATTTTAACCGTAATGTTTTATAGCAAACTTGGCATTTAACTGGTATCAACACAAATGAAACTCTGGCATTAAAAACAGTGTTTTGTGTTGTTTTTTTTCTTTTTTTTTTTTTTTTTTTTTAATAAAGGAGGCATTAAACAGTGCATTGCAACAGCAGTTTTTAAAGGGTGTTACCCACACGATTTTATTGTGCAACTATTATCTTTTCTTTTTTGTTTTTTTCCTGGTACGGAGCTGTACACTTGAAACCGAGGGTTTTAATATTTTGCTAATATACCGTGCTTACTGATGAAAATTTACATCAGCAGCAGCAACTCAAAGCTGATGATGTAAACATCAAGATTTTATTCATTTACTGGCTTCTAGTTATTTATCACGAACACGCCACCAAGTTCCTGGAGGCTCACGGAACTGTTTGCGACCGAGGTGCAGGCTGGAAACTAAGCAGTGACACTTGCCACCTCTGGTTTTACAGCCAGATAAGCAGCAGCGAGCTCCTCAGCTGTAAAACACCACGGATTTTATTTCACTGAAAAGGTAATAACTGAATTTCACAACGCAGCCGCTCCCCCCTGGCACTGCTCGGCCGTCCCCTGACAGGCTGCAAGTCGCTCCTGACATTACAGCTCTGGATCACTCACTCCCTCACGGCGGCCCCGGCCCAGCCCCGCCGCAGGTGCCACCGCCCCGGCCTCGGCCCCAGCCCCGGCCCCGGCCCCGCTCTTACGAGGTGCACGACGGCGGCCGCCCCGCCGGCCCGAGCCCTCAGCCCCACCCGGGGCAGCACCTCGGCAGCTCCCGGCGGCAGCGGGGAGGCCCCGCAACGATCGGGCACGGACCGGCCACAGCGAAAAGCTGCGGCTTTTTGCCCCAAAGCAGCGCTTCGACCTGTGCCCGGAGCCCCCCCCACCCCCGGGGAAAAACCCTCTGCTGCACAGGCGAAGTTTAGAAGCTAAAACCATAAAGAGATTCTTTTTTTTTTTTTTTTTTTTTTT
>VWYH01009549.1:170133-187364 GCA_013399365.1 Pampusana beccarii | reverse complement strand
CGTATCCAATATTTCTGTACCTTCAGCAGCGACTGGTATTTCTAGTTCTCCTGCCGTAAATACTCTGTCCTGGCAATGCTTTTGGCTTGTTAGCACTAGGAGCACAGAGTTAAAAAAACGAGCTATCGGGTTTTTAAAAGGCAGCCCCCTCCCGTTTATTTAAATGGACACGTCTGCTTAAAATTGGACGGCCTGCAGAAATAGCTACTGGAGGAAGAAAAAAAGTGAGAGAAGAAACAAAAAAACCCCACAATGGTAAAAAAAAAACAATGTAAAATTTAAAAAAAAAATAGAAAACAATAAACTGTAAAAACTAAGCAAATGTATGGGACGAAACCTGTAAGGAAAGCTGAAATTTTCCTAACTCTAAAAGGGGATTAAAATACCTTTACATTGCAAATTACTTAAAGGCATTTAAACTAGTCAAGAGTTGTCCAGTGACCAAGTTCTGTGATATGAAGAGTTTCTATTTTTTAACTACAATAGAGTGCTACAATCCTGAACAAACTGAATTGTAATGGGAACAAGAATCACATACAGCAGAAAATTCCTCAGTGTTTTTTTGGCAGTGAAATGTTATTAGGGATGAAAAAAATTACATAAACTGTAAGAAAATAAAAAGGGATGTCCATTGCGGCAACACATTCATAGCATAGTTGCAATTATTTAGTACACACAGAGATACTTAATCCAAAATGGCTGCGGATACAGAATTCACAGGGACACGATCTGTTTATGAGCTGACTATTAGTATCGTATTTATTTCACACAGCCACCTTCAGGTTTACTGTTCACGATAATATTTCTAAAACTAAAATATATGGTACATAAGGTGCATCTAAGACTGATCTATCTAGCTTTGCTATCTAAAATATCACTGGAATCTCACACTGTAACAGAGTATGTTGGCACTGGTAAATTTAAATCCCTCCTCTTGGAAAAAAAAATCCTAGCAGCAACGATATTGACACACTATTGTTTCTATCATAAAATATAATGTTGAGAGAATAATTAACCTACTGCAAGTATTAATATATTTATCAGGACAGATAATAGAGGTTTCTACATTCTTTATATCAGTTGCAGGTACAAATTATAGCCGTGAAAAAAGACCACCACCTTCAGTTCAATACTTCACAGAATTTGTGTTCCATGAAGTGTCTTCCTGCGAATCATTTGGGTTTTTTCTTCCCGTCTGTCACGTTATACTTACTAAAGTTGTCACACGTGCATTATTAAATTTCTTACATTTTGAAGGGATGCCTAAATTTACATATTGAGCTTTAACAGTATTCTGCTACTTTTCAGTTTCAGTAAACAAAATGTCACACACACATGTGATTCTGCATTTCCTTCGTCCAGAAAGACGTATTCCCACAGACAGACACACATTTGAGCACTCCACGATCTATACGCACGCATTTTCGCATTTGACAGGAGTGACAGAACACACAAGAAAGGATGTTAGAGAACGCGAAGGGGAAGCTGCCCCGCTCCTGGACCCAGGCTGTGAAGCGGGCACGGCACTCGGCAGCGTGCCTTTCAAATCCAAGTTCAAAGTCACCCCATCAGCAGCAGCAGCAGCTGCAGCGGTGGAGCGACGGCCCTGGGACTCCAAAGCAGATGCAGCAGCAGCAGCAGCAAGGCCTCAACTCAGAGCATCCCCCTCTGAAAGAAACCATTCCCGTTCATATATAGAGAAAAGACCTTCACATTGTATTACCTTTGCATTACACTGCATGTAAAATGGTTTTTTAAAAGTGAGGGTCATTTCGGTGTTGGCGGCAAACCAGAAGTTCCTTGCAAAAGATTCTTTTTTTGTTTGTTTGTTTTACAATTTCGCATTTTGCTTTTCAAAAGATGAATCTGCATCCACGCAGATTAAATGTATGCCATAATTTAATAAAGGTTATTTTAACGAAGTGTATTGCAACCTGACAAAACCAACACACACACTCTAATAAGGAAAACATTCAATGTAGTTTTTTTTACTATGCTATCTACACTATTAAAATACGGTGTGAATGATAACACTGGCATCACAAAAAAAAAGAAAAGGGGGGGGGGGGGGGAATTGTGAAAAACTGCTTCCAGCCTTATTCAGTGAACTATGTTTTTCAGTTGTTTAAAAACACTTCCTTTTCAGAATAGTGAAAATTCCCAGGGGATACCAGTGACTAATCCACAGAAATTTCAAGATTCAAATTTAACCATTTTTTCCTAGGGCATAAGTCTGTTTTACTAGAGATTTTAGATGGATACTAAAAGCACTGAAAATGGAAAAGGTCAACTCTTAATTTTATAGTCCCAGAAAATGTCATCAACAGAAATATAATGCAATCAATTTTTCTCAGCCCACCAAAATTTTCAAGAAAACTGCAGTGGTTTTTTTTCTAGTGCTAACAAGTAATTGAATAAGAAAATCGAGCATGGAAAAAAAGGCAGACATTTTGCCTCTTGGCAACGGGACAGTGAGAGTTGGTTCAAGATCGAGAACTCTCCCTGACTCAATTAGAAATATAGCTGATTTTCAAAAACTTTTGAAGCCAAATACCAAAATTCAGTCATCATCTGTAGCCCATATTACTTCTGTCATTTATTCGTAAGAAAATTAAACAATTCCCTCTTTCCCCAACAACTGTTTTAACAGAATCACATATGTCATCTCTTCTGCATGTATATGCCCACACGCATACTTGTGTGCATTACGGTGGACCTATACATGAGATAGGTATGTATGTGTATGTATGCATTTATGGTCTCATGTTACAACAGCCCAGTAAGTATGAATACTATTAGAGTAACACTGTACATTAATATTCAGTTTACATAATACGGCTCAATAGAAGTCAGAATATTTTAATAATGCTGCCTAAAGGTTACCAACAAAGGGTTACATTGAATTATAACAGGAAAATCACAGACGACATGGTTCAGGACTAATTTTTTTCTAGTTATACAAATAAACACAGCATTTAGATGTTAATATATCTAAAATACAGAGTAAGAACTCTACAAAAGAAGCTGATCACAACAGCTCCATCTCAGCATTTATCCCTTCAACATTCATCGTAGCACCTCATCCCTCCATTCGGAGAACAAATGCAACTAACTAGCTGCTCTGTGACCACCTGAATGTGAGACCCCGTTCCTCTACTAGACCTGAAACGACCTGGGAGACTGACATAAAGATCAGGGATTTCGTCTAATGAAGCACCGCACCCGTACACCAAAATATTGTTCCAGCCCTCAGCTGGCACTGCTCCGAGCTTTCAGCACAGAGGGGAAAGCAAAACAGATACTTACGATTCATTGTGGGCACTCGCAAAACGCAACTTCGCTTTAATACTGTACTTACATGCTTGTAGAGCAAATGCGTACCTCAGGCATACAGGGGAAGATTTTTATAGGAATATCAGATTTACTGTATTATTGTTCAGCTTTTACTGGCCAGCTAATGGCCAAAACCTCAACCAGTCTAAGAAATTTATTGGATATCTTTTGGAAAAGGACATTTTGTGCTGGAACTACTACGCTATTCCAGCTTTTCGTCTTTGCCTTTCCCTGACAGAGAACGCCATTTTGAGGCTGTCACGCGTTTTTCTTTCCAAAGCGGATAACGCCAGTGGAAAACATAAGGATGGTATCCTCATACCGCAGAAAAATATAGCAAAGCAGTTTCGCAGAGCAGCAGCATTTTTTATTTTTACAGGTGCAACTGAAGTCTGTCTTGCATTTTCTGCTCACCCTAATATTAATTTTAAAACCACACACACATAAATGTATGATATGCAGCTATCTGTATCCATGTAGCGTTTTTAAACTTCCACATATAATTCAAGTATTCAATGGGAAGAGGCAGACAAAGAGTTTTTACCAGAAGACAAATGGGGCAAATAAGCATTTTCTTCAAATCAATTTTGCTCAGTTATGCTGGGCCTAAATATATATTCGGCAGTCCGGTGTTTAGAAAAATGTTTATCTTCAAAAAATAAAGAATAAGTAATTTCCACAGCGCATCTGAAGCCTGACCCAACCCATGTTCTGTGAGACTATTTTTTAATTTTTCATTTTTTCCTCTCCTTATATTAACTGACATATTGCAAATCATTGTCCAAAAGATCAAGGAAATCAACAGGGTAACAGAAATGGCTTAATGCTAAAAGTGGAATAGACAGGTGTACAACAGTTGCTTAACAGAGGAGGCTGTTAAATATGAATGGTTCTTATTTAGTTTTCACTGCAGGGGTCACATTTGGAAACAATTTTGATAAAGCAAATTTAGAAAAACAATACAAGCTTTCCTATTTCTCATTTCAGTAACATCTTTGTCTAGGAAATGAGAAAAGTTTTAACCACCATTAAGCTTTACCAGGTACAATAGCTGAAGAAATCGCTGCCAGCAATAGTAATGCTGAGGAATCAAGTTCATGCAGTAAAATAGACCATTCTCTGCCCAGTCTATTAATCCAAACTTTGCCAGGGATAAAGCTCTTTTTAAAAAAGTGAAACAAAAGAAGAAAAAGAAAATCCTGAGAGTTTTGAGTCAGGAACATCCAAAGCAAAAAATCTTCAAAAGGCCCCACTTAATAAGAAGCTTTCAGAAGAGGCACTTCTACTACCACATCTTAGGTTATCATATTGCATATTGAAGTATTTGACATGCACTCAGAAAAATCAGTTTTCCTTTCAAGCAGACACTATGTTTATTGTAAGTTTACAATAGCTTTTTGAAGAAAAATAATATTTTGAAACGTTAATATTGGCTGAATATTTTCTTCACTTTTTTTCCCTTTTTTTCTCTAAGCAGCTGTCCACATTTTAAAATTCTCTTACAGCTCATCACCTCCAAACAAAGCACAACTGTATCAATGCTTTAAGGAAAAAAAAAATTGACACAACTGACATTGCCTTGACACTCTCTTTAGTCTTTAAAACCCTGCAGATTAACAGAAATGCAATGCTACTACTGAAGAACACATGGTGAAAGGGGATAGACCTTGTATTTTCATTAGTAAACACACTAATTATAACTAATTAACACAAGTGAGGAATATACATATGCTAACCTGACAATATTCTTTTTATTGGATACCAAGGATAGTAAGTATAAATTTCCCCTCTGGCTTCCATTAAAATCTAAAGCTGGTGGACTTGGGGAATCTCAAGTAACGAATAAAGGACACAGAAGAGTTGTTTTCAGTATTGCTGTAGTCAGCGTCACTTGCTGCTCACATACCAACTCTCTGCTGTTCACGTTTGGCTCAGCTTTGGACGCAAGTTTTCATTAAAAGGGAAAGATGTTTGAGTTGTCTGGCGCCTTCTTTTGTTCAAATAGCTTATTTTGCTGTATTACAGAATGCACTTTTAACTTTTAAGAGTAGGCAATTGGAAGTGTTGGTTTAAATAATACAACTTCGAGAAAAACAAGGGAAAAGCATAACATTTTACCTTAAGTGATTGGAATGCAAATACAACAAATGAAAAGGAGGGAAGAGAAAGAGAGAGAGAAAAACAGAGAAAATTTTGCTGTCTTAAACAAAAGAGAGTTACAGTATTCTAGATCGGGCAAAAAAACCCCACAATTACAAACCAACCAAACCAGTAAGCCAAAAAATACCCAAGTCTGAGAGCTAAAATTTACATTTTTACCTTGATCCTGTTCACGTCTACAGCCACAGAAGCCTCAAAGCTTACTACCATAGTATTACTTGTTTGGTGGATGGCAACGTTTTAAGTTCCCCCCAATACACTGTGCTCAGTTTTAACCCTGCTGTGTTTTACACAACTTGGCCATCATCAGCAATTAAGGGCTTTATATATATATATATATATATATATATAAAAAATAAAGAAATGTGGAAAAGCAGTATTGTGACTGAAGATACGTGTTTACAGTACAATTATTTTATGATCTAATATTGCATTTTGTACATTTTACTGCTGAGCAAAGAACAGTATATAGATGGAAAACAATAAACATCTTTCAGTGAAAGGTGATGTTTCCTATATGCGAGTCTTCCAGATAATTTATTTTGGCTACCACATTTATCTGCGTTCCCTGGTCATAACAGCTCAAAATGAGATGCATCACATTCTGCCACCAGTTATTTCTGAAGCCAAAAAAAAAAAAAAAAAGAAAATCATAGTTTTTGCACAAGATTAGTGCTAAATGTGAGGACGGCCTAGTTCACTTTGGCTTAGTACCCCACACTTAGCACGCTCAGCTCCGCTACACGCCGCACGTGTCCCCGTTTGTATATTTACTCGGTACAGCACAAAGAAAATGTTATGAAAAAGGTGATGAATAGAATCTGCTGGGACACAGCACCACGTTTCCTTACAGGCCGAGAAACAACGCTTATTTTGAAACCTCAGAGGCCCAAGTTCAATGCTGCAACTGCCGTGAGGTTTCTCTCCTAAGAGAAAAATTCTCCGATTTTCACTAGGCTAATGCTTCTTCATTTGGAACAGTCCAGTGAGGGGGCTAAAAAAAAGTCTAAAGGCTGACAATGGAGAAATTGAATTATTGTCAGCACAGGGGGGAAGACCCGAGCAGTATATTTAGCCCAATGAGGGATCAGGCGCCCCAGCCATTGGTAAGTAAAGAGCTAATATGTCCCGGTTGCAGCAGTTTGACTTTGGCTCTCGCCGTGCCGGCGGCGGGCTGGGAGGTTTGGGGTAGAGGCAAACCCGATACTCTGCCATTCTCTGCCCGCACGCGCCTAAATTAGTTCTCCATTTTGTGGTGGCCCTCGGAGAGCAATTCCCATTGAGAAGTGAACAAAGGCCGCGACCCCGGGGTCAGAGTGTAATGCAGGAAGCATGACCTCCCCTTTGTTCCCAACAGCACTGTTTACTCTGCCTAAGTAAAGATCACCAATACATTAACTAAAGAGGATTAGAAAGGTCATATCCCTAGGGATGGAGCTCACGCAAGTGGCAACTCTCTTCAGTCACTAAATCATTTGACTTCCCCCTTGCGCCCCCCCCACCCCAGCTTTCAAAATAGAGACACCTTCAGCTGCCAAGGCTCAATGGCACATTATTTCCAGACCGAAAGTCTGTACAAACTTCATGTGGTCTTCCTTCCAAAAGCGGGTTAATTTCTACACAGCTAGCCAGCTGTTTGGAAGTTATTTTTAAAGGTAGCAAAATATTTTAAGTGAAAACCATCACCTCATTCTTTTTGCCCTTTATGTCGTCTTCTGAAATGTTCTGAGTTGATTTATAAAATTGTTTGGCTCTTGGAATGGCTACTAGAAAGTGTAATCTTTCGTAGCTACCATGAATGTGAATCTTAAAATATCCTGTAGCATGTGGATAGGCAGAAAAGTTGCCCGTTGCTGTAGACAATTGCTAACTCTGGGATGGTTCACTTGCAAAGAAAAAACCAAGGAAAACAGAGTGAAAATATGCTGCCTGTGAGAATTCATGTATGCTGATAGCTAGGCTTCATCAGGCTAAACAAGCACTTCTTTTGTCTATTAAGCTTTCTGCTATCAACTTTTTAATAATAGCTTAGAACATCATTATTAATACGAAATACATTAACAGAGGCATCTCTTGAAACAGCTAAATTAATGCTGCGTTGGCAACATACAGGAGGCAATGTGGCCAATTAAGACAGCACGCTGGATTGTCTCCTTTCCATGCTCGCCTCTAATCCACCAGCCTGCTGGATGATCCCAACTTTTGCTTTCTGCCTTGGTTTCCTCATCTGCAGTAATATCGCTCACTGGGATGCAGATGTTATCATCAGTTACACAGCCAGGATGGGAGAAAAAGAGCATGTGGAAGGGGGTGGCCTAGACTAAGATAATTTTCCCCTCACTACTCTCGGGCAGTAGCACTTGTGATGAAGCTGAACATGGCTAGAGGTTCCAGAAGAAAATAGTAGGAGTAAGGCCAGGCAGGGGTCCAAGCTGCCCAAAGTCTTTGGTGGTGGGAGCTCAGCACCACAGACAAACTCCACAGGGGTTAAATGCAGCTGAAATCAGTTACTAGATCACCCCTCATGCCAGCAACTTCGAAAGGAGGAGCGGGAGCACCAGATTCCAAAAAACAAGGCCCTAGAGCAGCCCACTACAGGAGTTAGAGGGTGTCCTTCAGTTCTCAGATCTTTGTGCAAAATGGCCATTTTTCAATCCACGATAATATGGGCAGCTTTCTAGTCTCTAGCAACACGAATTAATGCACGAAGTGTGGGAAGCTGGGGTCTCATTATACGCAGCCTGCATTCACACTGGTACGCGCTGCCCCTTCCCATCTCTTCTGCTAGCTCTGCATCCTCAAGCATCGGGCAGGACGAGGAAGGTTCTTTGCACTCCCTCTTCAGGACATTTAAGAAGTCACTTTGCCTGTTTGCAGGCTTCTCCGTAGCAAGAAATCATGCATTTCATTTTTTTTTAAAAGGATCTGAACAGACAACGGAAACCAAGAATCCATTAAAAATAACATTTGCCTTATTATGTTCTCTCTGTTTGTCAGAAGAATCACTTCCTTTGTCACCCACCACTGCCGTTCCTTGCTCGTGTGGTTTCTGACCTTTCCTCACCCCAGTACAAAGAAAGGGAAACTTACTGTCATCAGGAAAACCAAAAGGAGAAAGCCTTCTTAGCATACACGTCCCACTGATGAGCACAGGGTTTAGCCCAGATGGCTCACAACAGATTCCAACGTGCCCAAGCGTAAAGAAGAAACTTCCAAACCATGTGTTTGCACCGCGATGGGCGATATTCCCACTGCAGGTTGCTGAAAGACTGGCACCCGCTAGAACTCTCTTCAACATTTTCTCACCCGTCCACTTCTATGCCTGTAACAATCAATTCTAATAACACCATTTCCAGTGATTGCTGTTCTCCAAAATCTAATATACAAATATTGGGCTTTTTATTATATACCAGGAATCAAAGAAAGAACAGTGGATTCAGAAATCCTTGACAGATGATGAGTTTAGGAAACCCCGTATCCAGAGCAAAACAAGCACCTAGGGAAAAGCAAAAATGTACAGCAGGTATTAAAAGTACCTGGAAACAGAGTACCGTATTGTCACATTGTATGTTTATCAGGCCTTCCCATTGACTTCGGTGGGAACATTCTGCTTTTATGCATGAAAGATTATGCAGGCATAGAATATCCATCAGAAAAAAAAAAAAAAGTAACAAAATCTCTAGACACAAAAGTAGGTGCACAAGGGCAATCTGAGCACTGAGAAAAGCTTTGAAACAGTTGAGGCAAAGAGTTACCTTTCCAAAAAAGGAGGAAAAACACTTCAGAAAAGATAACTGCCAATTATGACCTTGAGATATTGGGTCATGCAAAAGAGTAAATTTGTCCTTTCTTACCCTGTATGGCCATATTAGCATTTCTTGTTAGCTGGGTTCCTGATCCAGGGTATTAAAAAAAAAAAAAAAAAGGAAAAAAAAAAAGCTGTATACCCACTACTTCTTCCAGTGGAAACTCACGGTTATACCTCCCAGTCTTTCATTTTCCAGCTCTTTTTCACCTTCACTCCAGCCAACAACACTCTCCCTCCAAGTTGGGAAATAAAAGCCACGTTCTAGAAAGTTAAGGAATAAGACGTCGCTTCTCTTGAACAGGAAAACAGAGGAAATATGACTTTGTGACACAAAATTCTTATGCAGTCCATTTTTTCGGGACGGGGTGGGGGGGTGTGGTGTGGAGCAATATTGACCCTACGTCATCTTCCCAGGTATACCTCCTTATCTCCTGATGCCTAGAAATCCAGACAGACTCAAAGGTACCTTTTAACTTAAAAGGAAGTTGTCAGGCTCAGTACGGGTGGGGAAAAATCTATGATAGTCAAGTCATCAAATTGTCTGCTCTGGTCTTTCTAGACAACAAATCCCACCAATCAATTATTTTGCAAGTAAAGGGTGAAAGAGTAGCAGATACCTAAACAGAAAGTGCTGAAATAAGTGGATAAATTAAAAGGCAAGCCATTCTGAGGACTAGATACACATACTAGGAGGAGATCTGAAGCAGCTCAAGGTTGGAGGCAGGGTTTCCAACAAAATATGCACGTCCTATCAGGAATGAAAGGGTAGCACTCCTTAAAAATAGCCACAAATGATGATCCAGATTACATGCCAATGAATTCTAGCATTTAGTAAACCGTCTGGAAGGCTACTTTAAAAGATTATAACTTTAATGCCTAAGCAGAGATTACATAATGGAGAGAAAAACAACATTGCTAACACAATGAAAAATACGTCTTTTTTAACTTTGGAGTGCATCCGCAGAAGAAATTATTAATTTGGCCTTTCAAAAGGGCTTTGATAATGTGACTCACAAAGACCATAAAGAAAACAGCGTACTCATGACTGAAAGTTGGAGTCATGATTAAAAATGAGCTAAGCAGCCAAAAGTAAAATGTAGGAATAAAAAGATGTTTTAGAATCAAAACAGTTAATAGTTGTTGCAGGCAGAGGCCTTGCTGGTATCAGCTTTTAAATTTAGTTAGCGGTCTAGAAAGATCAGCTGTAAAACAGAGCGGCAAAACCGACAAGCGAGGGGAGCGTATTTGTATTGCTGAAGGTTTTAACAAAGTTGAGTGAACGTGAAACAGAATATTTTTTAAATTTTTTTTAATAATTGAAAAGGCAATCATATTGCAACATTCTCGGACAAGGGAAAAGACCTGGGTGTCATCATAAGGAGTTGACGAAAGCTTTCATGTATATGCAGCAATGCCAAACAAGCCAAGTTTTATGATGCATGCAAAAAAGCACGGAATACTGTACTGAAAACATTACCCTTCTAATATACACCTGCCAGGGCAATGCCTTCATGGAGAAAGCCATCTACGGTTCCTTTCACCTTGCCTCATTAAAACGACAGAAGTAACAGGAGTGCAAGGGCAGGTGACTCAAATGATTTGACTTACAAAAAGACAGCCATATACAAACACATAAAGCGATTAAACTATTAAACCATGTGCTCATGTTAGTGAGCGCATAAGCAACA
Source organism: Pampusana beccarii (assembly GCA_013399365.1). Classification (NCBI taxonomy): domain Eukaryota; kingdom Metazoa; phylum Chordata; class Aves; order Columbiformes; family Columbidae; genus Pampusana; species Pampusana beccarii. The sequence continues at coordinate 176,375 of VWYH01009549.1, read as the reverse complement.
GGGAACACAACAGATATACGTACTTTGAAAGTCAGGAACTGCGAACTGCAGTCTGATTTTCTTGCCTACTTCCAGTCTCGAATGGGAGATTATTTAGTTAAATTAAATAACAGCAAATTCAAACTATGGGAATACATTATTTTACGAAGTGCAGGCTGAGCATGTGAAAATCAGCGCCACAGCCCATCATTAAGGCACATCAGCAGGATTCTGAAAGAATACGGTTCTATTCATAGCCTACCTAAAATATAGTATTCAATGGGGTTGTTTGCTGGAAAGACCGTAAAGACCTTTGCGCAAAGGCACGATAAAGGCATTGGCTATGGGATCTGGCTGGCTCACTTTCTGACAAGGACAGGGTATTCCAAAAGGATCAAATGTTGGTTGTCTTCACCCTCCGTTCTCCTACCAATCAACCCTTTGTAAGAACTGTCGGGGTAGACTTAGCATTAATTAGACTGTGGATCTGATCCAATGCAGTAATTTCTACTTTTAAATGTTTTCCTGTGGCCAAAAGCAACGGCAAAAAACCAGACAAGTTCACTTTAACTAAAGCAAAATCATTCATACTTTAAGCTAGCTACTGTGTCTGACACAATGCTATCAATGCATCGCTCAAACTTCACAAAAACACTTAAAAACATGTATGTTTACTTCGCCACCTGTTTTTCCCCTCCCCATAAATCATTTGCAAGAATTTAAATTGCAAGATATTGAGTTACTATACAAATGTGTTTCCTTGCTTATTTTATTATCTTTTTTCCCCATCCACACATTGTTATTTGCAAAAGCCATTTAATAATTATAAAAGATTCCAAGATGTGTGTCAGATCGTATGGTGGTTTGCTATACTTAGCCTTCAGTCTTGTGGCTAACAATTCACCCAGACTGTGATAATACCTCACCACAACCCACATGCTGCTGCTCTTCAAAGGAAAACAAGGGTGCATAATTAAGAGATGATGAGCTCAAGCATAAGACAGGAGATGAGTGAGCAGATTCTGTAACCACACCTGTGAGTGGTTATGTACTACTGAAGAAGTTTCTTCAGCTCCATTTTCAGTCACGGCCTCAGTAACTAAGTCACACACATTTTTCAAAATACAGTTGCAGCAGCAGAGGAAAAAAAGATAGCTTTAACAGAAATTACTCAGAATTAAGATTGTAAATAAGCATTATTGACAAATATACCTTCTAATAAGTGTAGACTACGTCTTAAAAAAATTATATACAGCTTTATGAGAAACATTGTCAAAATCGCATCCCATAACAATTTTTACTTGAAAATATTCTCAAAGTCTCATTCTGGCCTTTTAGGATCTCGTAATTGCTGTCATAATATAAAGAACTGTAGATTAAAATAGCTGTGTGTATATGTGCCATTTCAGGGGCTAAAGCTTCAGCATACTGCATGAAAATAAAAATTAAGACGTCGGTACAGATACATTCCAGACTCTACAGGACCAGTCCTGTGTTGGACATTCAAAATAAACAAAACCAACCACTTTCCTTATTACTGCATATAGTTGGAACAAGTTTTTGTGGGTTTTGTCACGATCAGTGAAAAAGCTGACAAACCTGGGGCAAAGCAAAACGCAAATAAAGCCAGCCTCAGCGAGGACAACTGACTGTCCTTCAGAAATACGCATGATGAAATAACAGGATTACATGCTTACTCGATTTCTGATATTAAGAAAAAAATAAAAATATTTTTGTTTTACCTAAAAGGAGTCTTCGTTGTGTCACGATGAAGGGCTGCATGTCCACAAGCTGGTGCCCTTTTGCAGGGCCAGATCCTCTATGCGGCAGCCACACCCTCCTCTTCCTCATTTTTTCCCACTGACCATGAAATACTTTCTACGACAGGCCCTGAAAAAAAAAATAATTAAAAAAAAAAATTACATTTTTAATGGACACCAGATACCACATTGCTGATTTAATCAGGCAGATTAGAAACAAGTAGATATATTTGCACACATACATTTGTATTTTCCGTTTCATTTCAAACACATTTGGTAGGCCGGATTCGGCTCTCTGTTCAAATCACAGGAAACATCATTAGAAAGTGTTCTACACTGATGGCAGAATCAAGCTCTCTCTATCTTTTTAGAATTTAATATAACATGTTTTCCACCGTTACTGGAATAATTCACAAATCAGAGGCTTTTCAAAGTATCTCCAGACAAGCCAATGTATTTTGTAATAGTAACAGATGCCAACACAAGACAAGCTTAGGAGGGTGTTCCAGAGGTTCTCTCTTCAGCCTGTGGGGTGCTACAGATTTGAAACTCAAGCAGATCTGTTTAACCCTGACTTTATTAAAAACAAAATCAAGACAAACAAAACACCACCCCACTAAATTTAAAAAAATAGAATTTGAGTAAAACTTTCCCAGCTCATGTCTCACTCATAACCTCGCTCAGATTATCAAATTATCTGGATCACAGTATCTTTTGCACAGTTAATAATGCTACTGCGTAGCAAGTATCCCCCAATACGTCCTTATTCTTACTATGTTTCATACAATTTATTTTATCAATAATTCAGCAGTACACAGAACTATATGGAAATTGATTGTTGCTATAAACTGTTTTGCATATTGTATCATCTGCTGGCTTTAATTCATTATTTAAATGGCACTGTAATTATACTACATTTCATATTCTATTTAACCAGAGAATATTGAATATGAATACAAAGTGATAAAAACAACTTTTTCCAGTATCTCCAAAACCACCCACTTATTTTCAAATAATCAGCCCTATCATTCAACAACAAAGCAAAAATACAGTATTTAGGGTTCGGCAACTTAAGCTCAATTTTTTGCAAACAAATGCACAAAGAAAGATATTATTGTTCAGCTATCATTAGGACCATGAAATTAATATTAAGCTGCCTGTTTGGTTTTTTTTTTTTTTTAATTTAGAACTAAATATGTAACCTGAATTCACAATTTCATATTATTATGTTTGCTGAAAGTGCAAATTGATATTTAAATAAAAACGTTACAGTTATATTGAGATGTGTGTTAGGGGATGATGACATATATTACAGACAGTTCATTAAATAATGCCAAAGCCAAAATAATTTTGTTCTCCCAGCACCTACTACATGTTTATTCATGTACGATCCCATACCCACTGAAAAACACTCTTACAAACAAATGATACACTATTAGTAGGGATGTTCACAGTTTCAAATAGTCCTGCACCCTAAGAGGTTTCAAATACACAATTTCGAAATCTCAAAGCCTGCATAATGCAGGGTTAGATAAAGTCCATGTGCTGCATTTTGCACCTATACAGAAAAATACAATTAACCTGCAGAATAATATCAATACTACAGTATTTGTAGACATGTTCATTCACGCAGGAACCTTTTTTTCTCCGAACTGCAGAATATCTGTTGATATGTGCACCTTTCATCATACCGGAGTGCTCTGATACACAACACCGACATTTCAATCCGAATACAGAGTAGGGAAAAATGTTAGCGCACTAGTATTTTACTGCTCTATAACAGGCACTCAACAAAGCCCTCCCATCCACATATTCCATGTCAGAAAAGCACACTTACTCCAGGCTGTTTGCATTCGTATTTACGAAGGTGCTCTGCAAGAAGGGGAGCAAACAGAAATCCAAGGGTTAACAGAGAAAAAAAAAAAAAAAAAAAAAGGCAACACCAAAATCAAGAAAAGGAGAAAAGGAAGATGATCAGCAGACAACAGCCTAACAAAAAGCAAACAGGGAATTTAGTGTCTTGGTATTGCCTGGATACCAGCTTGGGACTTAGGCAGCCTTGCATTACAAGGACTATTCCCTTGGAAATCTAGCCCACAGTTCCTGCACTGTTTTCTACCAATACCGCATCCAAACTGTGACTAAACACCTCATTATGCTTCTCTGGCACTATCTGAAGCAAACGTGTTGTATAATTTTACGTGGCACCTCAGAGCATAGGGAAAAAAACAGGTTATTTTCTCTACTGTACGGTAATGAAATGACAAACAGCAAGTTCTATGCAAAAGCTTGCATGATCAGCAAATGTCCCCCCCACCCCGCTTTTCTTTCTGTGGTAGGCAACAGGTGACAAAATACAGCCCTTAATCTTCAGCTTTAAAAATAAGAAAATTTACAAGATATCTATAATACAGTATCTTTTTTTTTTTCCTCCTTAAATTAAAATTGAACGAAAAGGTTTAACTGGGCCTCTACACTGGCTTCGGAAAGTAAATGCCTTTCTTAACATATACTTGTAGATTGTAGATGTTTCATTTAAAGAAAATATAGCCCTCTCAGTTACAAATAATAACCAGTGGCTTTAGGTAACAATCTGGTATTGACAGATCTTAAAAGAGAAAACCCACACTGCATTTTCAAAGGAACTGCATGCCTCAAATCCTTCCCTAAACTCTCTTTTTCCAATAACTTGCTAATTGATTTTAAATACGTAGATGAATTATGAGGCAATAACCTTCAATTCTCTTAGCTCTCACTCCAGACAAATACTATGTTCTGATTTACGAATATCTGAAATACTGAATTTGCTGTTCGTGGCACTCAAACAGTTAATCTAATTTATGAGAAGTAAGAATACCACATTAAAGATTCCTGCGATCTTCTTCTTTAAGCTTCACCACTTGAAAAGCATTTTTCCCATCCATTATTCTTATTATTTAGAAATATTCTTCCTTCATGCACTGGACGTATTACTAGAGTTCAGGAGGCTGTATCAGATACAGTCTCCCTGCTACTCATTAAATAATTTCACTCCCATCCGTGCATACACAGCCGGTCAAGTGCAAGAAATGACTTTGCTGTGTTCAGCTACATCTCACACACTTCCACAGCAAGCCTTGGGGAAAAAAATAGAATAATAATAATCACGAGGCTACAAAAATGATCAGATTCTATCACTGTCCATTTCTTGAGTCTTCTATAGCTCACGCAACGTTTTTAAAGCAGCGGGATGCTGTGCTGTAGCTGTACACCTGTGTCCCTTTTAGCGAAAAACCCCATCACAACAGGCTAAAAACGATTCAGTTCTGTTCATAACCCTTTAGCAATTCACAATTAAAAAGAATCTTTCTTAAAAGACACTATTTCATGAGATATTTAGGTGCTTAAAAAAATAGTTTTCTATTTGGAAAGCTTTGCAGTTTCTTCCCTTTACAGAAATACAGCTTTGCAGCACCAGCAAAGAGAACCCGGTACAGCAGATGGTTAAAATTCTGCATCATTTTTAATAGCCTTAAGAGAAAGCACTGCCTTTTTTTTCGGGGGGGGGGGGGAAAGGAAGAGAGGTGGATGGAGAGAAAAAAAGCTGAGAACAGCAATTTGCAGCCCCCTTTTTTTTTTTTTCTTTCCTTGACAGCAAGCTAGCCACGCCTCAGTCTGGCCCTTCCTCCAACCTCTGCTAACCTAAAAACCAGCGCCAACCTGGCAGCAGGCCATACATTCAAAAGTAAACATTATTCTCCTGCCATTTTTCAGCGGTGTTTATCATACCCTGATCTTACCCCCCCACCCCACCGCACCCCCCCGCGCTGCAGCTGAAATCCCTGTCTTTGCCCCGCTTTGTCTCGCTTTGCAACTACATCAAGACATCAAAGTCACGCTCTTATCTAACATGGCAAACTTGCAAAAACGCGTTACAGGGATTTTTTTTTTTAAATTTATTTTTTTTTTTTTACCTTCACCCAGTGAAGCAGCAGACTATTTTGGAGCGGGAAAACCAAAGTCAGCCGTGCCTGTACGTACTGCTGTCCCGCAGGACGGGATGGTACCTTCTTCTCCATCACTACGCGAACAGGCTCTCCCCTGACACAATGCATAAGCTTCTTTCAAAGCCTATAGCTGCCGTTTAGGAACCTGGCTTTTCCTTCCACAGCTATTCAGTTTTCTCATTTAAATGCTACGGGAGTGATTATTAAAAAAAAAAAAAAAAAAAAGTCCCTGTATGAGCAATGGTGAGGACGCCCATCCAGCACCGCACCTGACTCTTTGTTATCCCTCACCATTCATTCCCTGTCCCTTCCGCTCCTCGCTTCCTCCTCCCACCTTGCGCCGCTCCTCATTTATAAAAGCTCTACAAAAATAAATAAATAACAACCCCAGGGCTAATTAAACTAGTTGCCCGTTACAGTTTGGGTGTAATTTTTTTTTTTTTTTTTTTTTTTTTTTTTTTTTTTTTTTTTTTTTTTTTTTTTTTTTTTTTTTTTTTTTTTATTTAATATTATTAAA
>VWYH01009549.1:130145-162877 GCA_013399365.1 Pampusana beccarii | reverse complement strand
CCAGTTCCCTCAGCCGCTCCTCATCAGACTTGTGCTCCAGGCCCCTCACCAGCTTCCTCAGCCTCCTCTGCACTCTCTCCAGCACCTCAATGTCTTTACTGCAGTCAGGGGCCCAAATGTCTGTTGATATCAGTTTGTTCTTATTTCGGATGACTATTATACTAGTAGCACTTTGTTCAGTTCGTACTGCATCTGCTGGATTTTCATCCTTGTTGCTCAAATATTTTAAGTGTTTTGAAGAGTGCCTAGAGCTGAATATCATTACTCAAAGAAACCTGTATTAACATGAATGGCAATGTTAACCTTTGCCAGCATCTTTGAGGCACATCAGTTGCAGCACTGCTTTAACCTAGCTATGGAAGCAAAACTCCAAGTGGTATAAAACCCAAAATCATGGGAAACATGAGCTGTGAAGTTAAATGTAAGGGTATTTGAAAAGAAAATTGTTTTTCAAGGTGAATTATTTTCTAAGACCTCACTGCAAAGATGTCTAACCATAAATACTTTTTTAATAGCAACAGGAAACCTTGAGCACCAAAAGGCAGGCTGGATTTTTGGAAGAATAAGCTTCTGCATCATAGCATAATGATGCAAACAGCAAAGATCTTGAACCAAAATGTGGTCAGATAGCAGTTTCCAATAGGAGATGCAGTGTGCTTCAATGAAGCAGCTAACAGTTGCCTGAAGATATGCTAGACACAAATTATTCTCAAACTATTATGATAATGGGCAAAATTTTGATAACATGGTTTCCTATACAAGGACCAGCATCTTCTCAATGGAATAGCAATTACCATTTGGGATGAAATGTTCTAAGTATGATGCTATAATCTGAAACCAACCTTGCTCAGAGCAAGCTTGATCAAGGCTGGAAAACTGATTCTAGGAGATAAACAGTTCAAATAATCCAAACAGAGTTTGTAAAGGAATGAAGCAGAATTTCAAAGGCACTCTCCTGATCTGGAGAAATGAAAATTCAAGTTCTTCCCTACAAAATATATTTTTAATTCTTGTTTCATCTCAGGACTCCTATAAGACTTCTCAAGAAATGCACTCATAAAAAACTATGCTAAAATCGCATTCTGGAATCCTAGCTGACCTACATGGAACAAATGTCCTAAACCAACTCGAATTGTTGGCTAGTGTGTGGAAATTTGCAATGAAAAAAACCCAAACAACCTGAATGTGTAAGCAGCTCTTTCACTTTCTTACAGAATGTCAGGTTACTTCTGATAAAATTTCTCACTTTAAAAAAATCTGTTTCTTTGGAAAAGGTACAACTCAAGTCCCTGCACTCCCATAATTAGGGAAAAAATTGGTAAATGATCTAATGAAGAAGAAGTAGGAAGATTTAAAGTTGCTGTGTTTACAATGCACAGCGTTAATTTTGAAAGGTGAAACGGCAAGTTAAAAAAAAAAGGGCGTAAGAGATGAGAAAGTCCTGGAGCTTCCTTCTTAATGTGGTGCCCAAACACTCAACTGCGGTTTATACTCTGAATAAAAGTTGTATTTTTCTTATCTAAGTCATCTAAAAGCAGCATTCACATATTCTGGAAGAAGATACACACTCCTGGGAAGTAAGGCTGATATCTAAGTAGAAAAAGAGTGGAAAAAGTGGAAAAAAACCCCAAACATTCCTCTGTTCAATGGTTAACTGTTAACTTATTTTTCAGTTTTTGTTTCTTTTTCTCACAACATTCATTGTTACTGAAACATGGCTTTTTGTCTATGTATTTACTTCTAACATAGGACTGCTTGACTAGCAATGTTTATGCATTTTGTCATATGACATTAATTTCTTCCACATAACTATGAATGCTGACCCTAAAATATACCTTCCATTTCTTTTCTTTTTGGTCTATGTGAACTTCTGAATTATTTTAAAATAAAATAAATAATGAAAAAAGGGGTGGAATAGTGAAATCGATGTTAATTCAATTGCATTTTTAAGGTTATTCTGACATTTGAAAAAGTGGCAGAGCACATACTGCTTGCCTGTTTTTATACAGATATATCCGTCAGAAATTTGTGAACGAGCTTGCATGGGACTCCTAGTATTGTGTGTGTTGTAAAATAAATCTGTATTGGTCTGCTCCCAATCTAAATATACTTGTGACTAAAGCTCTCACATGCAGCTATAAATCTAGCAAATCAAAATCTGTTTCCAGGAGCTGTATCTTATTGAATTTATATACAAAACCTAACAGGTGATGAAAAAAAAATACATAAAGGATTACTTTAACTCTACCGTAATACACTTCTACCATTAGATCTTATTTTAGTGAATGTTTCATGCCTTATTGGCTTTTCTATATTTGCTTTTATATTTCCGCCTCGCTGTTTTAAGATGTATTATCTTTAATCCAAAAACTGCCATCCTACCTAAACCTACTTAGAATTTCCTATGATGAAATCTCATTGAATGAAGATTAGTGAGAATTACGGATCTTTCACGGTACAGTCTGAGGGAACGTACCAACCACAGCGCCGCATAACCCAAAAATGTCTTACCCACCTTTACATTTTATAATACCAAGATTTAAAGCTACAAAATATGAGGGATTTTTTTCTTCACTGAGCGAAAATAATAGAAGACACACCGGTTTGTGTTCAGCTTGTACTTCATAGCAGAAAGCCTCACAGCTTTCATATATTCACGTATTATTTGTACTATGGGCAGAACCTACGAAATGGGGTGTTGTTTCTTTAGAAAGATGCTAACAGGGATTCAAATCTCAGACTGGAGGGGAGCTTAAAACAGGACAAAACTCATCTGGAACTTGACTGCTTTGTAGGAAATTCTCCTGTTTAGAGCCACCACAGATGTTTTGCCTGAATCTGTCTGCACATGCAATTAGCAGAAAACGAACAGAAAATTGCAATTATTTGGGAAAGACCAGGGCAATTACTTTAAAAAGTTGAAGCTTTCCTATCCAGTACTTTCTGTTCACTTAAGCTGCAATGCCACTCCCCATTTAAAAACTCTAAGTTATTTCCCTTGTCATTTAAAGGAAACTGGAGTATACTGTGCAGTTTGAAGTGATCAGAATTACTGAACATTTACACTGCAGTAATGTACAGGGACTGTAACTTTGAGCCTGTGTTGAGTGCTGAGCAAAGACAAAGACTTCAGTTCTCAAGCCTGTAGGTTAATGGCCCTTTTTTCAAAACAGGTAAAAGAGCAATCTTACGTATTTGTAAGATACAATCTCAGATTTTATTTGAAGAAATAAAACTCTAAGGGTATTCCTTGGCACTTTAGGGTAGTTAACAGCAGCTACAAACAATTAAGTATTAATTAAAAAAAAAACCAACCAAAGGCTCTAGCTTCAGCATTAATTAACTAAACAGTTTCCTTCCTTTTTTTAAAATATATGTAACAGTTTACTCTTAAATTCCCCCCCAAAACCTTTTCTGCAATAAAAAACATTTAAAATACAAAGTTCTTTAACAGTATGTTTCCTTACATTGGGAACAGCAGACAATAATAATAATGAAAAGAAAACCCAAGATACTTTAGCTTGGTGCTTGTATTTTGTATTCTTACACTCACCATATCGAGTTCAGCATTTTTTTAATAAAAAACCTTAAGACTAAGAAAAAAATCCACGTATGTCTGAGGTTTGTTTACAAAAAATAATCCAGTTATTGCCCAGTTATTCTTTATACATGTAGACGGGGAGCAAGTTCACGTTACGTTGAAACCACAGCTTTTGTTCTGGAGAGGCAGAAAAACACTAGTTGCTGCAGCACTACGAGTTCTTGATATATTGAACAGTAGAGGAAATAGTCTCAGAAACTATGTAAACTGCTTCCAGCCTGAACTTAGCAGGCTGCTTTTTTTGCCAGTATTTCAAAACATGTTTAGCTGAATAAGCATATTTTCGACATTACAAGAGGGTGTAATCACTTTTTCATCTGATCTGCTCTTCGTGTACGCTTTATGACAAAAAGGTGGAAAGTTACGCACGGGGGGGGGGGGGAAACAACGGGCATAAAGAAATTTAAAATAAAAAATGTCTCTAAAACATTTTCCATCCCCCCGCCCCCAGCCTTCCCAGTAAAATGCATGAAAAAACCTGATGGAGATGACGAGCGCATGACTCACATGGGAGTTTCACATAGTTTCCTCCTCTGCCGTATCCCCCGCTGGGATCCCCTCTCTCAGCGAGACCAGCTACCGCCTGGTGGATGGATGTTGTCCGAGATGTTTTCTGTCACCTGAAGCGAGCTAAATGGCTTAAGCAGCACTTGAGAAATCGCCGCTTTCTCTGGGCCGCACCGCTCGGGCGCCAGGGAGGGAGGGGGGTGTGAAAGCTCCGGCTTCCCAGCTGAGAGGAGAGCGAGGTGCTGGCAGAGCTCTCCGTGAGGAGGCCTCCTGCCAAAACAAGCCCGGAGCCCCAGCCAGACGGAGGGCGACCTTAGAAGATACCCTGCAGACCATTTGTCTGCTGAATATTAGAAGGTTGCGAAGGGGAAGCGGAGCACACGTATGTCAGGATAGGACTGTCACGGAACTACTGGGCTGACTCTCCTCTCCAGGCAGTGGCCTTGCATCTTAGCACTTGCAGGGACCCGGGATTTCACACAACTTGTTCATCTGCAAGGGGAAAGGCTCCTAAAATGACAAAGTGGAACCCATATGAAGTGAACTACAGAAAACAGCTTCCCCAGTCTTCTCTTTCCAGACTTCAGAGGAGATCGCTTGCTTGGCTAGCGTAAACACCTGCAACTCAACTCGAAGGAGGTTGTTCCACACCAGCCTTGGACCTGGGGTGTGCATGGACAAGGCTGGGGGCAAATATCACTGTGAGGGCAGGTTTGATGCAGTTGGGTTATGTGATGGAGAAAGACAGCATCTGGGCTTCAAGAAGGACAGGGAACTCCTTGAAAGAGCCCTGCACAGAGCCACAAAGATGATCAAGGGATTGGAGCATCTCCCGTATGAGGAAAGGCTGAGGGAGCTGGGTCTCTTTAGCTTGGAGGAGACTGAGGGGTGACCTCGTTAATGTTTATAAATATGTAAAGGGGGAGTGTCAGGAGGATGGAGCCAGGCTCTTCTCAGTGACAACCAGTGATAAGACAAGGGATAATGGGTACAAACTGGAACACAGGAGGTTCCACTTAAATTTCAGAAGAAAGTTCTTCTCAGTGAGGGTGCCAGAGCACTGGAACAGGCTGCCCAGGGAGGTTGTGGAGTCTCCTTCTCTGCAGACATTCAAAACCCGCCTGGACACCTTCCTGTGTAACCTCATCTGGGTGTTCCTGCTCCGGCAGGGATATTGGACTAGATGAGCTTTTGAGGTCCCTTCCAATCCCTAACATTCTGTAATTCTGTGATTCTGTGGGCTTGAGATGTCATTCAGTTCAGCCACCTGGTGTGGAAGAGCAGAGCATGTTCCTCAGGAATGCAGGCCTGTACTTGTTCCTAAGTCATCTCTGGCCAATAACTAGATTCTAGCTCTGTGGTGAATGTTTGAACACTTACACAGACTTTGGGCAAAAGAAGGGCAACTGTTTAATGAAAAAGTGGCTGCATGTGTAAACTGAGGGTTAAACACTTTCATATTGTGTCACTATTTATAAACAAAAACCTGGCAAAGAAACAGGTAAGACAGACAGGACTGCAAAGTGCAGCACATTATAGAAGTTTTCAACTTGTAGTCACTTTTTGGAAAAAAAAAAAAGTTTAGTTGGCATTAATTATCTGTTAGCTGCTCTCCAGAATTTACTATTTATACTACCTAGCACTGCGGGAGTGCTTCATATGCCGCCTTAACTTTAGGGCACTGATACGGTAGAGTATGCTTCAGAAAACTTACAGGAATATAGATATTAATGAGGGGAAATACAATGCAGGGGAAGGTTGGGAACAAGCACTGTGATTTGGGGATGTGTGGCGGTTCATGCTGGGTCCCAGGACGCACTAACAGCTGCACGTGGGACTAGAACTCAGGCTCTGGGGAGTACGGGGCAGGGCTGAGAAGGGGAAGGAAGAATGGGATTGTCATTGTGCATCAGGTCAAATAAAACAATCCATTCAATGTAGGGCTCCTGTAAAAGCTGTCCACATATTAATAGATACTAAAAAGCACAATCGCAATTTGCTGTGGCTTTACAAGCTTTGTGTAGGAGCTGACGAGAAGGTGGGAGACCTCTGTGTCCTAGGTCAGGGATTTAAATGCATGGGTGCAGGGCAAACCAGAAAACTTGCCCATGTATTGTCAGCAATTATGTCATGAGAGGAAGAATAAGGTCATCCGGTGCTTCCTACGTGCATACTTGTTGAGCAATACACTCAACTTTGCAGATAGCTGGTTATCTTTCCTTGTTTTCTCAGAAGGCATTTAGTGCCAATGGAGATAAAAGGGCAGAGGGGTACAACTGTCTTTGCTCTGTCCAGTTGGGTTCATGTTTATACATAGATTCAATTTACTCTATTTATTTGTCGGTGTTACTGGAGCTGTGTTGTGTGTTTTTCATGCTCACACTAGTGAATACCAGGGACAACAGCCTGATTAATGATGACAAGACTGAATTAGGAATGTGACCAAGGGCTGTGTGATATAGATTCAATCATTTTGCATTAACAAAACGGGAAAGAAACAAAGACTAAGAGGTAAACAAACGACATTGCTGTCTTTAAAATAAGATCAGTAGTCCAGCAACACAATATGGAAATAAAGTAGTATCACTGACTTCAGAGCTCCCTTTAATTCCAGAGCTGTATGTTATGATTTAGTGTCACCTGTTGTTATTTCAACCTTAAGGTATTCAAATATTGGTAAATACAATTAAAAGGGGGGGAGGAGGGAGAGCAGAGTTAAAAACCATGCAGCTAATCAAAAAGTGCTCTCTCAAAATATGGGGTCTTGTCTTTATAGAATTTAAGTCAAAACCAATCATGAGTCTGTGACACACGGCACTTTCAGCACAGTTGGGCAAATAACGCCCTTTTGTGTTGATTGTGTGAGGTCAAGTGACATCAATGTTGAGATTTGCAACCATCACCACAACAATTGAGTTTGCTTGGGATTATCAGGAGCAACTAAGAATTTTTCATTTGAAAGAAAACTCAAGAGATGCTTTATTTATTATTTAGCTAATGGGAGGGGCTGTTGATCTATAAGTGTTCATCTATTATTTACAAAGGAAAATGCAGTACGCTTTTTTCCTCCATATATCAGACTATGTCCTTATCTTTAAGGGCTGAATCTAACCATTTATAAATGGACAAAAATAGCTTTCAAAAGATACAGTATTTTCCAAGTTCGAGAATGTCTTGGAAAAAAATGCATTATGCCACCAAACATAAATAAATAACACTCTTTCGCACGGGGAAGTTATGATATTGAACCTGCAAACACCTCCATCTTCTGCCTATAAATGTGCTATGTGGAAGACCTATTCTGAACCACCAGCTTTCCTCAACTCCTCAGGACCATTACAGCTCAGGAGGCCTTACCTGAGAGTATCTTTAGGCAGAAAAACTCGACTGTCTGTATAAAATGCTTTATCCTGATAATAATGTTATACAGTGTCTTCTCTGGAAAGGTCTGCTTTTCTATTAGACCACCTGGCTGCTAATTAAGCTCTCCTCCCATCTCACTTGTTGGTCAGTTGAGACTCTCTCTCTTTGCTGTCTGATGCACCCAAAACTACGGAACTAAATTCAGTTTCTCTGCTGGTCCTTCCGTTCAAATGTCTTTTCCAGGGTACAACTTCACTACAGTGTCTATTTGCATAATTTTACAGCAGATAAGTCCCTCCTGAGACGGCCCTAAACTCCACAAAACAAAGAGTTCTGCAAGTCTCATGTTTTTTTTAACTTATTTGGAGGCTGAACCAGGGGTGATGCCTCTGTAGTCGAGTCATTTTTTCCACATTTTTCCAGCAGTGCTTTGCTAAGCAGAATTCAGACATGCTGGAGGATGGCAACGTGCAAGCCTGATTTACCTGGAGCTTTAGCAGAGCAGCCCGGTAGTGAAGCATCCATCGAGCTTTCCCTCTGAGGAGGCTCAGTGCCTCTGAGCCCTCCCTGCCAGCTGCTAGTTGGAAGGCAGAAATCAGCCAAGATGTAGAAGTTTTAAGGCACATCGCAAGTCTAAAAGCCTAACGTTTTCTTTACGACTTTTCATTCGGGGGGCTGATTTACCAGTTTTCATAGAATCATAGAATCGTTTCAGTTGGAAGGGACCCTCAGGGTCATCAAGTCCAACCATAAGCTAACTCTGGCACTAAACCATGTCCCTAAGAACCTCGTCTAAACGCCTTTTAAACACCTCCAGGCATGGTGACTCCACCACTTGCCTGGGCAGCCTATTTGAAGTGTCAAAGGATATTTTATTGTGTGTGTTGTACATAAAATGACATATAGGGCGTTTTATAGGCAATGCTCGAGCATCTTCTGCCTTTAGAAGGCTCTGAAGACCAGTACGCGCCATCAACAGAGTCCAGCCTGAGTTTATAAAGATTACCTTGATAAATCTGTAATGATTTATAGTACACTAATCTTTCCAATACAGTCACTGGTGATTTTGCCTGAACTCCAATATATTGTATTATGATATGCAAGGACAGCAGCCAGCAGCTACTCAGAAGCGCTTAAAGAACGTGTTAGCAGTTAGTGAATTCATTTTTCTGTTTTAAAATCCTTTCAAGAAACGAATAAACTACGATAACAATAGAATCTTTAACAATATTACTCAGACAAATGTTTGGACATCTGACATGCCAGAGTGAAGTGTGATAGCATCTATCATCAGCCGATGCTGTACAATTCTACAGCACTTCCCTGCAATCAGGAACTGCATCAGAAAAGTCAAAAACACTGTGCTGTAGAGCCAGGCAAAGAATTTATTTGCAGAAACAGAATCAGACAGCCCTTACAGTTTCCCCCACTCACACCAGGACTGTACATCAAACAGAGGAATTTCAGGTGTGTAACTGGGGGGCACCAGACAACTGGCCCTCATTGACTATCAGTGGGAGCTATACCTGTGAAATCATCTTTCAGATACTTAAAACCACAGTATATTTAACCACGAGACATTTGTGGCATAACCAAATTTATGGATATGAGTCTCCTTAAGTGAGTCACGCAATGCTGACAGAAATGCTGATACAAACCAACATAAAGCTTTATCTTCCTAATATGCAGAAAGAAACATATTTTAAGAATCCATTTGGGCATTTGGCATTTTTACTGGGCAATACTTTAGTCTCTGTATTTTAAAACCAGTTACTTTGGTTACCAAAAGTTTTGCTGCGCAAAGATCAGAGTACTAGAAAGTGCTAAACTCCCTAAAAATATTTAAAATGTTTCTTACACAATGGAATGCTATAATTTTCCAAAGTCTGATATCTCAAAACTTTTATAGGCTGGAAGTCATAATTTGCACTCAGTTGAGTGCCAGCTTGAGGAATAAAACTCCCTATTTCTATTCCGCCAAATTACTGGACCTTAAAACTGTACCACTGATCTGAGACTAAATTCTGCAGCTACAATTCTTTATCTAGGTACTTTATTTAGGTAATAAAACGTATTAACGTCAGATGTTGATTTTTCTGTAGATTTCTGCCTTTCTGAGGTAACAAAAAAATTTGGACATTGGAGGAAGTCATGAAAGAGCTGGATTAATGATAGAAACGCATGATAAGCAGTTTATCTGGTTGGTATCACCATACTGCTAGACAGGATAGTATGGCATGCATATAGCACCAATATGTATACCTGGAAACTTATATAATTTATGTATTTAAAACCAAAACAAAAAAACCAACCTTTTGGCAGAAAAGAGCTAACTACAGTTTGTTCTGGGGGTTTTCTTGATTCATTTTTGCTTTGTTTAGAAGTATACTTTTTAAGGTGAAGCATTATAAAATGCATTTGAGAGTAAACTGTTTAGTTTGCCTGTCTCTCTTGTGCAATTTAAAATCTTCTGACAATGCATGTGTACACAGAAAGAAAGAAAAAAAATGGCTGCAGAATCAGACTCACTGTCATTAAAGTAATTAAAACGCGGTATTAATCTTTAATGGTAATTATTCTTTTAATAGCCCCTCTGAATTATAAGCAGCGGATAGCTAGAGCTTTACCTCCAGCAACAGCACTCTGACCCCACCAAGGGAAGAAAAGCGCTCTTTGCAAGGCGTGCCAGGAGGAGCCCCAACCAAGCATTGCATCTTCCCTTTCTCAGACACCCAAAATTTACACAAAGCGGTCAGAACTGGCCACATTCCAGGCCAACATTCCCTGTAAAGTGAAAATCCTTCAGTTATGTCAAACAAAATCCCAGAGGTACTATATACAATACCTAACTCAGTTTCGTGCCTGGCAAACGCAAGTCTGCTGAACGCAACAAGTGCAAATCCCTCCTTTTTTACGCAAAAATAAATGAAATTTATATGGCTGGCAATGGCATCGCTGACTCTTTGGCCTACTTCTGTGCCACATTTTTATTTACTCATTCTCAGTCTGTGCTTTCACCTTCCTACATGCTAGTTAAAAGTATTGAAGCTGGTATTAATGTGGTGACAACAGGAAGGACAAGGCGGGATCAGGCTGATACAGGCCTTGACACAAGGAAAGCAATAATTTTGCTTTTCTGCCTCAGTAGTTTTCTACCCTGGGTTCTCCTCCAGGCCCTACCATTGACTAAGCCTCTGGTAGCCATCCCATCCCCACCCAGCGGCCTCCAGCTCTGGGACACAGTCTTGTCACCATTCACATCTGACCTGAATGCCACAAAGCACTGGGACATGAGGAACACCTTCATAATTAAAACTCTTTATATAGATATAGATATAGATATAGATATAGATANGGAGAAAAGGAGGCTGAGGGGAGACCTGATCACTGTCTGCAACTCCCTGAAAGGAGGCTGTAGCATGGAGGGGGTTGGTCTCTTCTCCCAAGTAGCAAGTGATAGGACAAGAGGAAATGGCCTCAAGTTGTGCCAGGGGAGGTTTAGATTGGATATTAGGAAAAAGTTCTTCACAGAAAGGGTTGTTAGGCCTTGGAGCAGGCTGCCCAGGGAAGTGGTGGAGTCACCATCTCTGGATGTGTTTAAAAGGTGTTTGGACAAGGTTCTTAGGGACATGGTTTAGTGCTTGAGTTAGGTTAGGTTATGGTTGGACTCGATGATCCTGATGGTCTCTTCCAACTGAAATGGTTATAAGAATCTATGAAATTTGGTACAAAGTACTGCACAGCAATAATATTTGCAAAAGAGGAATTTCTCATAACGGAGAGGCTTGGGGCTCCTGTGCTCCCTTTCACTACCTCTGTCATGGTCCGGTAATTCAAGATGTCCTTCTCCAGATTTAAATGCTATTGTACATGTGTTAGACTTGAATTTCATCAAAATGGACAGAGAAATGGAGGCCACACATATCAATAGGGGACTGTTCTCTATACCAATTCTGCAAAGAACATTTGAATTTAATTATTTGTGTCTGCATATGAAATATCCTTAAAATTCTACTGTATGTAGCAGAAATAAAAAAGGATGATCAAGCAGTGCCATGATTATTGCTTTAACATAATTAAATATACTTACAGTACTGTTGAGTTGTGTAGAGTACCCTGTCTACTTAGAGGTTGCATTTCATTATGCAAGTGGGCCACACAGACATGCATCAAACAGTAAAGCATTATGAAAAATTCTACAAAAGTTTGGGCATTAGACTTCTAAAAATTGAGATCAATGCTTTCTAAAAATAATTCAATTTTACCTTAATTGATTGTAAAACTTTAATTGCAAAAAAAAAAATCAGTATCTACTTTCTTGAGCATTTGATTTGAATGAGAGGCAAGTGTTCAGGAGTATGTTCTATTGTAATAGATCAATAAAAAAATACTGAGATAAAATAATAGGAAGGGTGTAACTTGAGGAGTAAAACTATGTTTAGCTGTACAGTACATTTTTGTGCTGAGGCCCACATGAGCAGAAAGCACAACCAAAATTTTTCATAATGAAAAACGGTCACCATTAAAACTACGATCTTCATTAACTTCAGGCCTGCTCCTTGCTTATTCAACACAATTTTCCCAGTCTGAGCAAAGAGGATTACTTTTGGCATGTCCCGAAGCAGGGGATGTAAGAGGGTACACTAAAGTTAATCAGAGCAAGAGGGTTTTTTTTCTGATCTATAAAGATTTGACAGGAGGAGAACATGTCTCCTTTGTAGGGATCCAAGTTCTGTTTGTCAACTGAATTTGTCCTTTAAGTTTCCCACTGTGCCTTAGTTGTAGCAAGAGGTGAATGGAGAAGAGGAGGTTTTCTGACAATTCTTCTAAGAATTGACAGCTCAAATCTGTCATTAGCTCCTCTACCACCCACCACAGAAAAATTCTAGCACTGACCAGCCTCTGCAGACTCTTGTTCGTGGTCATGACCCATACTGCTCAGTTTTAGACTTGAGCTGAGGAGGAAACGCGAAGAAAAGGGAGTGAAAAAAGAGATCTTGTGATCAGTCAGCATCCATGTGAGCAAATTGCTGCTGCAATATCTGGAGAGGTCGACAAAGACAGGCTGTCACAGCTCTGCGGGGAGGCTGGGGAGGGGTGGCACACTCGGCCGAGGAGGAAGGACAAGCTGTGGTGGGGATGGGGCCTCTCCTGGGACAGGGGGGTAACGTGCCTGGAGAAAATGAGGCTCAGTAGGCTGTTGGCAGTATCAGGGCATGTAAATACTTGTCATGTTCACTGGCTTTTCTTAATGTCTATAAATTGCATGATGACACAATGAGGGAAATAGCCATTTGTTCTGATGGTGAAACACCGAAACCATCCTACCTCTTCAAGGCAAGGGGTATGCATATTTCTGGAGGCTGAAGACAGACATCAGTCCTGTTGCAGAGCTAACAGGAGAAAAAAAAAATTAAAACAAACAAACAAATAAAAAATCCCACAAGGCAAGAGATTCTCAGAGATTAAGCCAGTGTTTAAAAAAAATTTAAAAAAAAAAATAAAGAGAGAACAAGTAGGAGAAGACCAAAGAACCATGTAAGAAAATCCCATCTCCTTTCCCCACCTTAAAATAAAGCAACTCTTAAAGGCTGAGTTATTAAGATTTTTACATTTTTCTGTCTGGAGAACTGAAAGCTCACAACAACCTTAACTGTGAGACCTCTGCAAATGTCCCCACACTGCACACACCGAATTAAAGGACTCGTCTTCATCCAGAATTCCTGCGATATCTCAGTAGTAGTCTTGCTCCTTTTCTGTGGCACAGAAATGCCAGTCATCAGTTTCTGTCTTTTCCTTCCCCTATTCACAACCAATTCCATAACAACAAACAAATAAACAAACAAACCCCTCTACTGGTCAGGGCTGCAGCCCTCAAAGAATGCGCTGCAGTCCAGGATACCCAGCGGCATCCAAGCTGTGCCTGCAGCTTTTGCTTTCACTTACAAGTAATCCAAGGGGTTTAGGAGCTGACGGAACCCACCTGAATAAAAGCACAACCTAACCTAACAGCTGCTTTTCCTACATCGGCGTTTGTAGAAATGAAGTGTCTTTCACACGAGGTCAGAAAGCAGTGTGTATTTTTATAAAAATAAGTCTCTGTTCTACAGCGAGTGAACTATTGCAGAATGTAAAACTACTCAAGTCTGTGTGCTTCTCACCTCCTTAAAATTCCAGAAACAACGAAAGAGCACGTATGTATGTGTACACACGCAAGCACGTGTGAATTAAAAGAATAACGCCAAGAAATTATTAATTTGGTAAATCTGATGCACTATGAAAGAATTACTGAGTTTTAAGAGTAAAATAACTGCCAAAACCAAAGCTACTCTGTATACTGTACCAGTACACTCACCAGGGTTTTTGAGAGAAAAATAAGATAAATTATTCTTAATCTAAAATCAGAATATATTTACATGTTTGTAATGTAGTCTAGATGGTCTGTCGATCTCTGTTTTCAGAGCCAGCTACAAGGAGCTTACCACGTGCTTAGTTGCATTCATGACTATGAAAATATTTAAAACCACAGAAAGGGTATATGACTATGCAGACATGCTTTCTGACTTATCAAATTACCTTTTTATTACACTGAATGCTTTACAGATAGGTCACTACTTGCATGCATCCAAAAGCTAATGCTAAATGAAATAATTAGTGAATGAAAGAACTGTTTTGTCACATGCGAAGTGCTTTATGCCTTGCAAATTGTTGGGAAAAAATAGGTAAGCATAGTAACAAATTTGAAAAGAAATCACTGTTATGATTACTATACGATTAGTACAGCTACTAACAGTTTATCTGTGTATCAAATAGAGTAATAACTGAGATGCTTGTAAGTATGAAGCTTATGGGCAAGTTAGAAAAAATGCCTGATCAGGATAAAAGGCTGCAGATAAAAACTTCAGAATTGCATTTACTTGTTCCTTTCTCCGTACCCAAACCTTAGCAGTGACTGGGATTGATGGCATTCAGCCTACGCTTTCACTGTGTGGACAGTAGACACCCATATCACTGTATTAAATGTTTATTTGTCCATTTTGAAGCTAAGATTTAGATTTGATTTCACATCATGACTGCATTTGCAGCTAGCTTATTAGTACTCCTTTACTAAATGTTAAAACCACAAAGCGATATGTATATAATTGCTGAAAACATTTTTAATAAATCAATCATGATGGTGTTTTAAAAAATAATTTCTATGTGTGGTAAAATGTTTTTCCTATTAAAATAGTCAAAACTGACTGAAATATTTCAGTCAAAACTGACTGAAATACAAAAGCAATATTGTGACAGAATGGATATTTTAAGAGTTAAAGAAAAAACTAAAAAAAAAAAAATATTATGAAATGTTCTTCCCAGATGAATTTCCAACTACTGACAATTTTAAGCTGTTTGCACCAGATTAGTAGTTGCGTGGGCTAAGAAAGGAGGTTCATAAACATTTTTTTGTGTGCTTATTAGTATTATTCTAACTGTAGAATCTTTTTCAATGATTCATCTGTTAAACACTGTATCTTCCCACTAATACACCACAAGATTTTATAAATGCTTATTTTATGAGATGCATTTTCACAGTGAGGTTTAATATTTGTAAACATTTGCATTTAAAACATGCTTTTGCTATTTGCATGTGTCTTAGCCAATATGGCATTTTAAAATAACGCTCTCAACTGTATTTCTAAAGGGTCAGACGCAACTTGGCATGGGTAAGACAATGAACTGATTATACCTAAGCATTTGTTTTTGGGGTAATTGTTTGCAGCTAGTGCAGCTGAAGAGCTAAAGCCATGTGCTGAATTTAAATCTATAAACACGAAAGATGGTGCCAACTTGGCAGCGAATCGTGCATTCAAAAGTAAACGGGTCTCCCTGGCCGCCTCAAATGGAGGCATCAATACGAGGTTGAGCTGCTGCCGCTCTTGTTTACAGATGCGACCTTCCTTGCCTACGTCGCCTTTTACTCAAAACAGGCCATATTTTGCGGAAAGTCTCTTTAAAACAGACCGAGAAAGGTCACAGTCTGCATTTCAATGAGCACATTAAAAGGAGTACTGGCACTTTTTTTTTTTTTTTTTTTTACTTCTATGAGAAAAATCTCAGAACTCAAGATCCGACTATAAAGACAAACAATTTTTGCAACTGGGTTTTAAATAAATCAAGCTGAGGAAGGGCTTGCTGGTTTCGGAGTAATGGAGCTACGGTAAGCTAGCCTGGAAATGAGGTGTCAGCTCCTAACAAACCTGCAATAGTATCCCTCGCAATGTATTCAGACACACCATTTAAAATTCAAAATGCAGTTCGGAAGGAATCAAATTACAGTGGAGAAATTTCTATTTCATTTTTGGAACTGCAAAAGGCCAAACCTCTTGTAAAACCGGAAGATGAAAAACAAAGCTAAGGAAATGCTTTCTTTGGGGAAGACTTTGTTTTTTATATGTATTTTAAGCTTTGCATGCAAGGTGTCAAAAGACCAGGTTATCAGGGATATCCCAAGACTCTTTTCCTTAGATATCTTTATATGTGACCATTAAAGCTGCATGAATGGCTTCTGAAGTCTTGAATTCTATAAGATGCCTATTCTTTGTCAGGCCACGCATAAATGAAGATCTCTACGTAGTCTTTGCATGTAGCTAAGCAGGAAACATTTCAGGATGTAACCCAAATGGATCTAAATTTAAAAAAAAAAGAAAAAGAAAAAAAAATGAAGCCCGAACCAGAAGGGAGATTAAGCTAATGCGATGTTTTCTATGAAAGGACAAATGTCATCTTTTATTCGGCTGGAGCCTTTTTCATAGAAGAAGAAAAAAACCACCTAGCAGCGCTACAGTGCACTGGTGAGCACTGCCCTCTCACTGCCTCCAGATGTACTGACATTTGATTTGTGCTGATTAGTCTGGGCAAAAGAAGAGGGGGGGAAGGGAAAGCTGGCATCAAGTCACGTCCTCCATCTTAGTCCCAGCTGGTACCAAGCTCCAAAGAAACAAAGCGACTTCAGACCGCGCTATCATATATTCATGACCAAGAAGAAATATAAAAAAGCAGCACGTTTGAATTCCTGACAACCATAGAAGAACAGTGCATTGGCATGTTGAATTTTTCCAGCCAGCCTTTGCTGACCTATAAACCTTTGTGACTGGAACAAATGCAAATAGAGCTGACTTGCCTCACAAACTACTGAAGGGTATTCAAACCGAGTTGTGTCTAACAGGCTAACAATAACCCACTGTCCCACCCATGCAAAACACACAGTCTGGGAAAAACAGCTTTAGAAAAGCACTTGACGGAGACATAAAATGCAGACCCCGCCAAAAAAAAAAAAAAAAAAAGCGCCATCTTTCTTCATACTTCTTCACCTAAAATGCCATAATAAAAAAGTAATTGGGAGTAAAATTATCTAACCGAAAATCATCACTCTGAAGAGCGCACCATTTTAAAAAAAGACTGGGAATTAACAACTGAAAAAAACCAGGGACTGCATCATCTGAAGCCAGATCGGGCTTCAGCCATCAAATTTCATGCCCTAAAAGCAAATCTACAGTAAATAACAAAGTCTAAAAAAAGGGTTGTGTGATAACGAATTACATGCTACCACTGAACTAAATTATATTTTGGAAAAGAGTGTATCCAGAGCAAAAGGTCTGCTCGGCTACAAAAATCCCTGGATTACATTTATCTTTGTATGATCGTGACTCTTGCATTTTTACTCAGGGAAAGGAGATATCTGGAGGTACTTACTGCTCCAGCTTTCACATGGCCCCCGAAATCACCACAGATGAGGGAGATGAAACTCATACAGTAATTCGACAAAATCCTTTTCCACCAGAGAAAGGACATGAGGCACCACTGCACGGCACTTATTCCATGAAACAAATAATTTCTTTTTTTGAGGCAGTTAAAACAGAAAAGTGGGTGGCTCTTTTCCTGAGCACCTGCATACCCTCACTTTCCTTTTGCACGACTCTGCAGCGGCCTGTGACCGTACAGGCCCAAGCAGCCGTCCCGTGACCGTACAGGCCCAAGCAGCCGTCCCTCGGTCTGCGCCCATCAAAGGCCAACCAAACCAAAGGGATGAGCAAGAGCAAAGTATCAGAGGGGAAAATGTGGTGCTATCTCAGTGCTCCTGCTGTTCGTCAGGAAGAGCCATTAGCCTGACCCCAGTGTTCACCCCGTGCTTGCATCCATTAGGTAAGCCATATCATATTCATCCTAACATTATCCCGTAAATTCAGGTATCTAATTTATCCCACCTAAATTCAGGTATCCAGACATCTGGTTTTCTGAAGCCGGGTATACATGCAGTGAAGAAAAAGGAGGCACCTCCTGATGAGCATTCACATCATCGACTGACTGTGCTGGAAGCCTAGTCTGAGCAAACTCCTAATCTGGTACTTTAATTTAGTCTCCAAATCTAATCTCCCTAAACCAGAAAGAATCCAGGCCAGAGCACTAGTCCTACAAGCAGCTGCCATTGGTCTTTTTCCATTCAGCAAACTACTTGTATGGATAAAATGGTAAGTTCTGAGATTCTGAGCATGGCAGATATATTTTTGAAACCTTTTCAACATCTAGCCTTTAAAGAACGGTGTGTTAAGGAAAGTTCAGAAGATTTGTCTCAAGTTCCCGTTAAAGCATGTATGATATACAACCATTTCATAAACATTCGCCCTTGTTCATAAAAAATGAGGTAGCAATTAGCACCCTGAATAACTTAAAAGAGAGCGCAGAAAGAGAAGTTTGTATTTCTATCACCTAATAGCAAAAGGTAAGGCACAACCCTTGTAAGAAGCTACTGAATTTGAAGAGGAAAGTCCTTTCTGGACCAAACTGTTGTGTAAGCATAGCTAGGGGGTTTAAAATGCAGTTTAGCTATTACGTAGAATCACTTCAGTATAGCTCATTTATATGCAGTGACAGATGAAAAAAATGTCCAGAAAAAAAAAAGTAACGTATCTGTGAGGAATTCCCAGTGATGAACTAAAAATCTGCCATTATGCCATGTTCTTTAAGAAAGGAGATACATATCCACAACTCTCTTGGACGTTTGCAAGATTTGGGCCTGTGGCAGCCCACAGGGTATTTTGGCTGGAATTAATCCCAGGAGTTGCAGCTGCCTGTGTTAGGTACCGAGTGTGCTATTCCTGTACAGCCAGCAGAACAAGGCAAGACAACAGGAGTTGTCTTCTGAGGTGACAGAAGGCATTCTCTACCTCAAGAGGATCTCTGATGACTGCAAGAGACAAGACATTTAACATCTAGAGCCTAAGTCTTCTGTCTTTAGTCTTCTCACAGAATCACAGAATGTTAGGGATTGGAGGGATCTCAAAAGATCATCCAGTCCAATCCCCCTGCCGAAGCAGGAACACCCAGATGAGGTTACACAGGAAGGTGTCCAGGCGGGTTTTGAACATCTCCAGAGAAGGAGACTCCACAACCTCCCTGGGCAGCCTGTTCCTGTGTTCCGTCACCCTCACTGAGAAGAAGTTTCTTCTGAAATTTAAGTGGAACCTCTTGTGTTCCAGCTTGAACCCATTACCCCTTCTGTCCTAAAGCAACAATGTGTCCCCAAAAGAAATTAAATTCTATTATGCTGAAATTACAAACGGTTAAACAAAAACAGGTGTTTCATTAAAACTCACTGATCACCTCTTCATTGCACTTCTGCATACATTTTTTATCTTCTAATTTGATTTTGGTTTTACGTACTTTTCCATTGGCTTTATTATTGTTTCTAATTTGTCTGGATTTACAGTGCTTATAGTCATTGTGGGGCTCAAGCACATAGAAAAGCAAATATGAAAACAGGAGAGAGACTGACTATCTTCCTTTGGCTTTTCTAGATCAGCATCTGCTAGAGGTGTCAGTGTTGCAGTGGTTTGGCAATATTCTGCCATGTGATGAAATCAAGGATGAATAATGAAGCCACATTACCAGTATGCTGGCTTAGAAACAACTAGCAGATAGTTTTGCAGAATTATAAAGGTGTGTGAAAGGTCTCTTTTAGATTTAATGCAGCAAATTTATTCTACAGATTAAAAGAAGTTTACATTTAAAGTGTACATTAAAATGAACAGAGGTAAATTTTATGGACTTGTTTCAATGTGAAAAACAAGTGTGGGTTTTTTTAAGTTTTTTCCTGCTAAAGTTCAGGAACTTAAAGGGTTAGATGGGTTTTTAAAGCATATAGCTTCTCTAAAATGCCCATCTTATCCTGTTAAACTCCGAAAACGTTAAAATATAGGTCAAACATGTACCAAACTGAAAGCTGAGCTCCCAACTCTAGTCTCTAGCTATGATATTGCCCTGGTACACAGGGCTGTATGATGTCTCACACATCTGTTAAATGCCTACCCTAAACACACAGACCCTGTCTATCCAAAGCAATCAAATCAGATACAGAAGAGCCTGCTATAGTCTTCCTTGGTCCAGGGTACCGCTCCATTAATGTGACATACAGCCTGCTGGTTTTAAGCTCATGTAACCTCCAGCTACTTATTCATACTATAGTTTACTATAAACCCTAGCATACAATACATTTTCCAAAAGGTCTGCTACATTTAACAGTTCCGTCAGCCAGCTAATTACAACTAAAACTGCTAATTTGCTAGTTGTAAACCACACAATTCTCTGCAGTCTATTTTTCCTGACCTTGTTCTTCCTAAAAAGCACTGAAAATTCTTACTGCTGGCCAAGAAAGATATGACACATCCATTCAGGCTTTCATGAATGGTGGTAAGACAGACTTTTGTGCCCACAGTAGAGGCGAAGAACACCCACCCAGAGGAGTGTAACTCACATGAAAGTTCACACATATGTCATATCTTACGTGAAGCTCAAGAGAGGGAAAAAAATGAAGTGTTTCATAGCATTTTTGGAAACAGCAGATTTGTTCAGTGATCCTGTTCACCCTTCTGCAAGAAGAATACTTGAGGAGGTGTTTCAGTCAATTGAACTTTGAATCCAGACTAAATGGCCTTTTCAGCCCAAGGGTTCTTTAAATAAATTGCTTCATGGGGAAATCATCAAGAATAGAGATTAGATATAATATAAAAAGGTATTCATCAGAATGCTTTGAACGCTATTAAAACCTCAGCAAGCTAAGAAGGCCACAGATGAAAGGCAAAATAGAGCAACTGCAGAAGGACACCCCTGTAGAAGGTGAGCTTACCTACCTGTAAGCCTAAGAAGGAACTCGGAAAGCTTGCCTTTTAGATCCTGACATTCTTGCCCACTGGGTTTCCATTTCTAGCAGAATGTTGCACTTTTAATCACAAAAGCAGCACAGATTTTACACCCATAGCCACATGAAAACTGCACAGGGTTTGTTTCAGCCAGTTCCCTAACACAGTGACCTCCAAGGCTGAAACAGGTCATAGAATCATTAGACCAGCATCGATTGCTGCTTTCCTGAAAAGCACTTCGTACTAGAAATGCTGAAGAGCAGAAGCTCGAAAAAGATAATTTCTGGAGAATGAAGCAGTTTGTTGTTGGCAAAATAAGGCAAGATTGATTGGGACTAATATACCAAAGAGTTAAGAGAGGAAAAGAAACAAAACAACAAGGTTTTTTGGCATATAAGCTCATTTCTTCACTTCATAGCTACAATAATACTATCACTTCTTGGTTAAATTCAGGCTAGGAATGAAGAAGAAATTCTTTACAATGAGGGTGGTGAAACACTGGCCCAGGTTGCCCAGAGAGGTGGAAGATGCCCCATCCCTGGGGACATTCCAGGCCAGGCTGGACGGGGCTCTGAGCAACCTGATCTAGTTGAAGATGTCCCTGCTTATGGCAGGGGGTTGGACTAGATGAGCTTTGAAGGTCCTTTCCAGCCCAAACTGTGGTATGATTCTACGAAAGACAACTGAAGGAGGCCCTAAGACCTTAATTCAGTTCCCAGCTTTGATTCAGACAGAGCGCATGATCCCTGAAAACCAAGATAACTGTTCCTAAGGTCTAAAATGGAGATGATGCTGTTTCCATTTTCCAAGCCTGTTCATTGACACCAACTCCGGCTCATGATGGTCTCTCAGCACAGAGAAGGCCATACCACCCCAAACAGATCCTGACTATAGCTGGCCCTGCTGTTACACACTTAGAGCTGAAATGACGTTCCCATGTAACCAGACACACCGGTTCAGCCCCCATTTGTCAGCGTCTCAAAGCACAGACCTGGCCTACAAACTGTACTGCCAAGTGGGAGAGGTGCTTCGGATGTTCCGAAGCAAGAGGAACAGGCACACACGTAAAGATCTTCAGGGGCTGCCAGGCCTGGTGTGCCTGTACTGCTCTGGAGTAGCGTGCCCAGTTCTGGGGTCCCCAGTACAAGAAAGACACGGGCCTGCTCGAGCAGGTCCGGAGGAGAGATACAAAACTGGTCAGTGGGCTGGAACACCTCTCCGCTGAAAAAAAGGCTGAGAGAATTGGGGCTGTTCAGCCTGAAGAAGAGAAGGTAACTAGGAGACCATATTGTGGCCTTTCTATATATAGAGGGGGCTCATAGGAAAGACAGAGAAACTTTTGACTGAGGCCTGTAGTGATAGGATCAGGGGCGACGGTTTTAAACTAAAAGAAGGTAGAGTTGGATTGGACATGGGGAGGACATTTTTTACAATGAGGGTGGTGAGACACTGGAACAGGTTGTGCAGAGAAACTGCCCCATCCCTGGAAGTGTCCAAGGTCAGCTTGGACAGAGCTTTGAGCAACATGATCTAGTGGAAAATAGCCCTGCCCATGGCAGGGGGTTGGATTAGATGATCTTTAAAGGTGCCTTCCAACCCAAACCATCCTATGTCTCTTTAGGCTTTAAACAGTTGCAATCCATATCAGTAAGGTGGAGAATGCTGTGTGATCTCTTCTGCCAAGGCAGATTTCTCTTAAGTGGCAATAAACTTCTCTATATTTTCCACAAAATAGCCAGGCACAATTTAGACCTTATTATGTATTTTCTGATCACTAGGATTTTGTATAATACCTTAGTATAATCAGAATCAGGACACATTTGCGTTTAAACCACCTACCTTTTCATCTCCTTCCAACTCAGGATATTCTACCTCCTTTGTATTTTACTATCTTGCCTTTCTTACACCATTCAGGTAATATAAAACACATGGTAGGTATGCACTGATATTTCCTTTTAGAATTTTCTGGGCTGCAGGTATGGAAGTATCCTTTCTTTACAAAGAAAGTTATCGCTGCTAGACAATTTAAGTACGTCTGATTAGATAATGTGAGAAAATATCCCTGCTCTTCTGTTGCTCTGAGCTGGAAGTTTTCTCATGCACTGTTCACTTTTAGCTCAACTCATCATCATTTGATCAGAGGAACGTTACCCCACATGGGGACAGAAAGAGCAAATCTTACTTTCAATGCAGTATTTTGTTCCGGTCAGAAGTTCAAATAATTCATCTCTGAAATCAGGAGGTAATATTCTGGCATTTCTGCTTATAACAAGACCTAAATTCTGAATCTAAATCTGTGCAGGTAGGATTGCTGAGACAAGGAAATGGCCTCAAGTTGTGCCAGGGGAGGTTTAGATTGGATATTACGAGAAATTTATTCACAGAAAGGGTTGTCAGGCCTTGGAACAGGCTGCCCAGGGAAGCGGTGGAGTCACCATCCCTGGAGGTGTTTAAAAGGCATTTAGACAAGGTTCTTATGGACATGGTTTAGTGCCAGAGTTAGGTTGTGGTCGGATTTGATGATCCTGAGGGTCTCTTCCAACTGAAATGATTATGTTATGTTGTTATGTTATGTTATGTTAATAACAAAATAAACATATAAACAAGGACTGGAGAGAGGATTTCATTCAAACTCAGCCCCAGAAATCACCCAGAATTTGGAGAGAATGCTTTTTATTGGGTTGTTAGCACTAACGTGGTTTGGTTTCACTTCCCAGTCTAAAAACTGCAGGCTATTTTGCACGAATTCATCCTG
Source organism: Pampusana beccarii (assembly GCA_013399365.1). Taxonomy (NCBI): domain Eukaryota; kingdom Metazoa; phylum Chordata; class Aves; order Columbiformes; family Columbidae; genus Pampusana; species Pampusana beccarii. The sequence continues at coordinate 139,473 of VWYH01009549.1, read as the reverse complement.
GAGAGTGGTCACCTCTCCATATAAAACCGTATACAGTTAGTAAATATTTTGCATAAAAGGGACAACTCAAAATGACACTATGTTTCTCAGGATATTATTACCAAACAACTGATAGCAGTATAAGAAGTGACTGATTGATTTTAAAAAGATAGTGAGAGAAGGGGTCCTTTCACAGTGAGTGCCACAGAAAGCTTTTGCTACAGGATTTGGGACATGCAGGCATTCTGGAGCAAGCAGTGTCAGGGAAGCTCTGTCAGATAAGTCACACATGCTTATAAACATAAAAACATAGATCTAGATATAAAAAAACATATGTTTGTCAGGTGCAGCTGACTTAAAAGCAATAGTTTCCTGTGAATCTAAACAATAGAACTTTGGGGCGGGGAAAATTAATGTTAACCATCCTGATCAGATCATAAAAATTTAAACTTTGATAGTTGTAACACGTTTTAGTAAAAAGTCTGGTTTGGAGTTCTTTTTGTTTTGTGTTTGATGCAACTTTATGGCTTTTGCTGTGTCATAGTATTTTCTTTGAAGAAAAATTAAATTGGTCAATTTTTAGTTTAGGCTAGTGTATTAATTTCCAGGAAACACTTTTCCCAGTAACATTTACTAATATTTTTCTAAGAATATGTTTATTCTTCAGAGTATTCTACACAGTGTTTCCCTTGGGCCATTTGTCCTTATTTTGTAGTCATTGGAAAAATGAACTGCTGCATCTCCCCAGGACAATTTTACAGCTAATTTTCTTATTTTCATCACAGCAGCATGGGCAGCAGCACAGAAATCCTACGCCACTTCAAGCAGATCACACCATATCTAAAGAACCTTCCTCCTGACTATACTTTATTCCCCTCCAAATATAACGTGAGTATCCTTCACTAGTCAACTCAAGGGTCAGTTTTGGGAATGGTGCTACAGTGTAGGCTTGTGAGTCCTGGACCTGGGATGTATGCTGGGCCCCAGACCTATTACAGTATCTTACCAACATGTATGTAATTATCATTATTATTATTATTATTACACCAGTGCCACCACTGCTACAGTTCACTACTTGAATCAGACGACGTTGGGAGAGATGATATGAAAAACGGTTTATGCTGAAAATGTGGACGGAACTTGAGGAATGGTGTGTTGTCCTACTACGGTGAAGTCAGTTCAAGTTTTGCTGTTGCCTTCGATGAAAGTAGGATCCATCCTGTTAATTTCTGGTCTTTGCTGTAAATCAGGTTGCTGTCATGAATTATAGATCAGAGCTTTTGGAACTTACGGGTAAATGTTAAGAGATTTGCACAATTAGCATGAGACTCACATACGTGTGACTAGGGAGATGAGTCTTCTGATTATTCATTCTGTTAATCTAAGATGCTTTCTTGTGCCCAGATACTTTCTCTAGTATTCCCTTAAGTAAGTTCATGATTGAGGCAAAAGACTGCTCCTTCTTATTTTTAGAAATACAGTTAGAAATACATTTAGAAATACAATTTAGAAATACAGTCAAAAACACTATCTGTAACGCCACAACATGGGAAGCGACATGGGGTTACATCCCCAGTCGCACAAAAGGGTTGCCCGGCCAAACCGTTTGGAATGGATCATTAGGAAGTCTCCAAACGCTGAATTGAAGAGCCCGGCGATACAATCGCGTCAATTGTGCGGCACCGAGGCCGTCTGCAGCGGGCCTGTGAAGTGGGAGGCATTTCCCACGCCTGCTGCAGGCAGCGGTAAATCACCTGGGTTGTCCCCCAACACTGTGGGCTTATGGTTTGTCACAGGGGACCGTAGGTGCCGTGACGGGAGACGGGGGAGGGAGCGGGCATTCGATATGCCTCAGTTTCCCGACGGAGATGGCCATTAGCAAAATACTGTGAACTTATCTCACATTTAAGAGAAGCGTTTTCATTTTGAGGCTGTTTGCTCACAGATGATAACGTAAAACAAATCTAAGAGACTTTGAGATCGTGGCAGACCATGCCAGGAACAACTGAATCAAGAGAAAAGAAAAAGAACTCACATGCTGTCTCAAATTGAATCCCAGAGTAAATACATGGAGTTACGCCCTCACTTATTGCAAGAATTCATTTATTTAGTTATTGCCATCACTTTGAAAAGCTAGCACAATAATATGCTCATGCCCCAGACATTTCTTCTTGATTGTTTCAAATGCAGATATTCATATCTTTGTTTATTTCAAAAATTAATGTACCTACATATTTCATTTATTTGGGAAAATAAAACAATGGTATGCTCTTGCTGCAGACAATCTTATGGATGGTTTTAACTGCCAACTTCTACTTGCCTTTTAAATTAATATTTCTGCATACTGCACTAAGACCATTTTTTAAAAAGGCATTAGTTAATCTGGGAACTACAGGAATGATCAGAGATCTTCTACCTTAAACACTACAGTGCTCTCAAAAACTGCAGTAGCCTCAAAAATCATTCCACCCTGATGTGAACAAATCCTCTTCAACAACTTTCTGTTCTAGAGAGGTTATTCATCTTTTCTTTGCTTATTTTTTGTGTAACAGAATAGCAACACAGCATTAGTGCCTTCTCTCTGAGGCCTGATTATTTTAGTTTAACTATCCCTTCTGCTTTTTGTGGGTTGATTTCATACTATGAAACATAAACAACACGAAACAAGTTTATGTTTTGTCATGTTTTCATTTCTAGCACAAATACACAAAACACAAGAATTTGTGAGACAATTCAAAGTTGTGCTTCAGGAACATCAAAATGGGCTTTGGACCAGACTCTTTGTTTATATTATACATGTGAAATCACTGCAGATGGGTATCAGGTCCATGCATGCTAGTAAGAGTTTTCTAGATGTAGTCTCACTTATCTAGACTGCATATCAGATAGCTGGATGACAATAGTTTCATAGTGAAAGCCTAAAGAAAGAAAAATTAAACCTGCTCACTGTGAAAGCAAGAGTGTTTGTAAAAACCTGCCACAATATTCTACCTTCGTTCGTGCCTACTGGTATCCTTTGTGTTGGAATGCTTATGGTATTGATCATAGACAGAAGGATAGTTAAGTTTACCTCATAGAAGAACGGTACAGTAAGTGTGTCACAAGGCAAATATGATTTCATTATATTCTATTTGTGAATTACAGGTCCAATCTGAAGGCATTATAATAGCACTACATTCCTTATATATATCTCTCATGCTACTTGTGAACTTCATACTTTGGTGCAAACCAGATGAGAAAAAGCCACACAAACAAGGTAAATGTCTAACATCCTTCTTCAGCACAATTTTTTCCGGCAAAAATCCGCATGGATTTATGCTAGAAATATTTCTATCTGCCCTTTTTTGGATCATGGAATGCACATTATTTTTATTATCTCAATGCTTTTTTTGTCAGGCCACACTCCCTTGGGTAGGAGGGGATGTTTCCCAACACAAGAACAGACAACTCAAGAATTTGGAGCTCTACACTGTAAGTGGAATAGATATTGCCAAGCCCTTCAGGGTCACATTTTTTGAAGGAGATCATCTTTCTTAGCCAAGGCCTGCTCTGCAGAAGCACCCAGCTCTCCCACACACGGAACACAGTGGCCACGTTTTTAAAGGCACTGAGCTTCTGGGTGTTGGTCTGTTTTGCAAATCTTGCTCCAGCTCCAGGTTTTTGAATACTGTAGATACTTAGCTTGAGGGTTTTTGGCTTTAGCATACAAATGCCATCGAATTTCAGAAAGCTGTAATGTAGATGAGGGACAATCATGTGGGACTAAACACGCTAGTGGAAAAAATCTGAGGAACTGAGCCCTTGGTGAGCTAAATTGTTACGAGTATAGCCATTACTATCAGATGAGCATACACCCCAGATTTACTTAAAGAATACAGATATATCACATTGAAAGACAGAAACTAACATGCTACACAAACTACATTTGTGGTGTTACAAATTATTGATAAGTTTTGTAAAACCCTCCAAGGACAACTTCTGTCTTGCCTGGTGCAAAGGGCAATACTGTGTTAAATATAACAGCCTTCTTTGCCACACATTTCTTTGTATTTATTACTCTCATACAAAAAAAATAGTATTTTTTTCATAAGTCATAAAGCAAATTTCAAGGATATGTATCAATCTCTGACTTCTGTTCCAGTTTTTGTAAGCAACCCAAACAAATACCTGCACTATATTTAAGTAACATGCATCAATTTTACAGACTGCCACTGGAACTTAGTGAAATTTGTTCTGACTTGGAGAAGAAATTGCACAACTGAAACACTTCTAACATTTAAGATGTTTTGTAAAAGACGCTATCAAAAGCCAAAAAAATTTGATGCACGGAGTGTTATTCAGTACTTACATGGAATTTCTGTTCAGGCCAGCAGTAAGAAAACACAAGACAATTTAAATAGCACAAGTACTTGTGGGGTCATGGAAAAAGAAAGATGATGTACTCTTACGAGAAAATACGATTTCTTCATGTTTATTCCTCTGAAATTGTCTTTTATAAAATAATTCATATACAAACCAAAAGGTATCAAAGGTCATTTGGCACAGTGCATATACTCTAGTGTTTATATCACAATATTTCTATTCTGATACTTGACTTGAGCAGCCACTTCTTAAATGTGACTACATGAGTGTCTCTGCACTTCACTTGACTTCTTGGCTCTTCTTCCCTAGTTTTAAAATGTAGACATCTGAGGATGGAGGAAAACATTATTTCACATTATCTTTAATGAAAAGTCAGTTTCATAGCCTTCCTAGTTTCGTACAGAATTATTTCACTACAGGCGGAGTTTGCTAAATGTAATAAAATTACAAGATTGATACTTCTCTAGTGGCAGTTCCGTTCATACAGATTGACCTTTGTCCAGCCTTTGTGCCGTACGATTGTAATTTCAAGGTAGAGACTTCAGAGTGTCTTCCTGTCCATTGAAAGTTTGGGATAGTTTCCAGGACAGAGTTCCATGGGTCAAAATCCTCTACTGTGTAGCACGAAGAAAAGATGCTACAAAACACAGACGCTTACAAGAAAAGTTTTCTTATTTCTGCCTTTTTAGTATAAAACTCCACATACAATTGACTTCTTAGTCAAGGCATTTAGGAAAACAATCACCATCTGCACTGGATTGTCATCCATATTTCAATTATTAATTTTTATCCCTTTACTTCCAATTAAGAGGGTAAAAAAGCTGCCTTCCTGAAAAATGTTGTGCATATTTATAATCCAGTTTATAAATAAATCTTTTTCATTGCTCTTTGTGCTTAAAGCTGGAAGAAAATTAATTTATACAGTAAATTCTATCCACGCACTGTAAATATACTGCAGAAGTTACAAAGAATGGAAATGCTGCGGTATAGCAGCTTGATCTCTCTTCTCCTGCTAACCCCAAGACCTCGAAACTGTAAAGCCGAGAGCAATAAAGATCATCAGAAACGTTAGCACCACACACAACATCATTTTATATTCTGCATTACAATGAAAATACCATGAAAGCTGTTATTTTTTCTCTCTGTTTTCCTACAATATGGTATGTCTGCCTCTAAAACCCTCAGAAGTGAAAGGAAAAATAGAAACAATATATTAAAAAATCACTAAATATAACCCAGTATGGCTTTTAAATGTGCAAAACTCACGATTTTAAGACTCTTCCTCTAGAGAGATCCAGTAACAAGGGCCATGTGTCCTCAAAACTGTGATTTTCTCCTTCCAAACAGCAAAAAGACTTGTTTCATGCAGATCTTAAACATGCCACTAAGCCATTGACTGTTGTGGACTCCTGGGCATTGGGCCAAAATAATTTGGGGGAGAAATTCCATATATGCAAGGGGGAGGAAAAATGAAATAGCTCCCTGGCAGAGATATGTGCGTGTGCATGTATGTCTTGTTAAAAGTAGCTTTAAGTTACTAGAAGAGATGATGAAAGCTCTTCCAGAGATCATGTATTGATGAACCCGCTACCTGATCAAAGGTCCATGACTAATAACATCTCATCAATGTTTATAAATATCTCAAGGGTGGGTGTCAAGAGGATGGGACCAGACTCCTTTCAGTGGTGCCCAGCGATAGGATCAGAGGCAACAGGTACAGACTGAAGCACAGGAGGATCCATCTGAATATGAGGAGAAACTTCTTTACTCTGAGGGTGCCAGAGCCCTGGAACAGGCTGCCCAGAGAGGTTGTGGAGTCTCCTTCTCTGGAGACATTCAAACCCACCTGGACACGTTCCTGTGCCATCTGCTCTGGGTGAACCTGCTTTAGCAGGTGGGTTGGACTGGATGATCTCCAGAGGTCCCTTCCAAACCCAACCAGTCTGTGATTCTGTAACAGTTTATTTATGGATATTGTCCAAAGGTGCATACGTATGTACATGAGGACATTACATGCCCACACACAAGAATAAACTGCCGTTCCAGAACTACTGAGAAAAATATTAATAGATGATCGCCTTACTATGGCTCAGGAAAGAAGTGCTTCCTCCTCCTGACAGTGAAAGCCTTAACTTTGGGACCAGACATGCCTGATGACACTCAGTGAACGAGTTCTGCTGCCAAAACCCATCAGTGCCGTGACTGAAAAGCGAAGGCAACGTTCCTAGATGTAGTTGGTCGGTCTCATACACCCCACCCGTATCGAGGGACGGACCTGATTTCCCGATCACCCAGGCCCAAGGAACAGAGGTGATGTGCCCTGCATCTCCCTCTTCCCTTTGTACGCCCAGGGTTTTCATGAGAAGGAAAGCAGTGTCTGCCAGGGTTATGGTCATAACAAGCAGTAAGCTTGCAAGATAGACAACTGGGAACCAAGACTCTGGCATCCAAAGCAAAGGACACCTGCCCTTAAACAGATAACCTGCACAGATCTGTTGGCAACAGCTGACAACAGACTCGCTTGTGGTGGTGCAGTTATCTCCAGCTTATATTTCTTAATGAACTCCTACCAGGTCCATACCCATACCTTCTACTTCCACATAGGACTGAGTGAGCTAGTCAGACAAACCTGATTAGTTTCTTCTCCTATACAGGTAGAGGAAGATTCAGTCAAAATCATGATCGCCAGGGATTACCGGGTGAATTAGCCATAAGCATCATATCAATCACAGAAAGTACCAGAGGGAAAAAGACATTAAAGTTTTAAAGCGGTGATCCTCTTTTTTCAGTTTGTACACTATCTAGCACGATAAAATAATGAGTAGCTATCAGCATGACAAATATAGAAAGAGCTATGAAAACTCTGCTGGATTAAGATGGGACGTTCAGCTTCTGAACATTCGGCTGCATTATCACGGGAACAGCAAAACCGGAACAGATAAAACATTACGAATACTTTCATTTCCCATGTTTCTTTAGAAATGCATAAACTCGAAAAACATAAGGGAAATGCAGAAGGAATGATTTTGAGAATTGAATTTTCATTTTAACTTCCTAAATGTCTACAGAGTAGCATTATTCTGACACCTGATTTTCAAAGGCAATCTAACAAGTGATGCCATAGGTGATATCATTAAATTAATTATCATCAACATTGTCAGGGATCTTAGTTCTCTGTTAGATGAGCAGAAGATCATACAGTGCTATAATAATACTGACTCTGAGTCAGTCTCAGAAATCACATCTCTGGCTCTTAATACTCTGTGAGACTAACCAAATTCTTCCATAGTTACGAAAAGTTTACACAGCTCCGATTTTGCAAACGTTACACCTTTCGACTCCATTCTGAGGTCAGAAAAGTTTACACGCTAAGAACAAAGAGTGGGAAAAAACTGCCTTTATGTACTGATTCTTGTCTCCATCCAAGCAGTGCGGTTGACGAAAACATCCTGCCCCTCACACCATCCCTCTCAGGACAGCAGAAAAGAAGCTTCAAGAGGGCCCAAAAAGGGCTGAATACATGTATGTGATATTGTGTGAGTCAGAAAATGCATCGCTTTGACATTCAAATGTAAGGAAATAGCCATGTTCTACACAAGATAGTGGGTAAGAGAGAAAAAGTTGAGAAAATACTCGAGTAAAACGAGTGACGTATTTGCTACGTTCTCTCAGCTCCACATACCCTCAGGACCACCTATGTAAACTGAGTAGTCTTCACTGTTATGGAAAACAGGAAAATGCCAGAAAAGAGCTATGAAATCAGCTACAGAAATAATTATGTACATAGAGAGGGGAAATCAAATGTTAACTCACAAAAAGACGCTTAAGTTACCTAATTCAAATCTACCTCTTCAAAAACTTCCTGTGTACGAGGAAGAAAAACATTCCTGTTTGTGCTTTCATGTCTTGTGTTTGCTACGGGTTTGCGCACAGCTTGCTTTACTTCTGGAAGACATCAGACCGTATAAAAAGTCAATGCTTTGATTTCCTGGCTTGCCTGATACTGTGGTAAATTGTTCTCCTGTCCTAATCAAATTCAAAAATATTTCATAATACTGAAAAAATATGTTGACTCTCTTTGACTATCATCGCAACGGAAATAATGTTCTGAAAAGGTTAAGTATGTGCCAAATAAAAGCAAGTATATTAGATAAGTATAAGCTGAAAAAAAAGAGGAGCCCTTGTAATCTTTAGCTTAAATAAGTTCCTAAAATGGATTTTGTTTGTGAAAGTCCAATAGACTATACTTTAAAAATAGAAATAAAAAATAATTTGCCTTAGGTTGAAAGGTCTTACGTTATTTTTCTTATTAACTTCAGTTTAATAACCACTCACACAAGAAAGGCTTTGCTGGACTGGGTCTACCCAAGTTTGGCACAGAATGTTCTACTGCAGAATCTAGAAGATGGGAGGCACAGAAACACCAGGAGGTAGATAAACTAAAGATTTTTCACATTTTCTGTGAGTCAGAAGCACCCTTGGAGAGCTTGACCTTGTCCAACATCTTTTGGTAGTTTGCTGCAGGAGGAGCTAAGAGAGGACAATGATTGGGAGGCAAGGGGCCAGGAGAGAAGAAAAGTTGCAGCCTGTCTATTCTTGCAGCTACTAAACAAGGGCAGAAGTCAGACAGGTAAGTTTGCAGTGCTCAGTGTTTTCGTGCACAAGCGACAGGGCAGTTGTGCCAATGCACTGCTGTGACTTCCAACTTAGTGGTCTGTATGATACACACTGACACATTATCGTCATGTTTCAAACCGAGTTGAATCTCGTACAGATTAAATAGATAAACAAGATTTTTTTCAAATGTATTCTAAAAAGCCATTGTCAGGTCTCAACCTTTTGCTCAGAAGGACATATTTTATCAAGTAAGTCAGAAAAATCTATTTTAAGCATTTATTTAATTACCATAATGACAAATAAAAGCGGTTGTGTTTGTGCAGCACTCTGACCACGCAACATTCCAAGTACAGGCACACATCCAGCAGGT
>VWYH01009549.1:16469-124633 GCA_013399365.1 Pampusana beccarii | reverse complement strand
AAAAAAAAAAAAAAAAAGACAAAATTTTCTAATTGGAAGCTTTTATAACCAAACAGTGCCAACATAAGCACTGAAAGAGCCAACTAACCCTGGAAGGAAGAAAATAATTTACCGGAGCTCCGATTTAACCCTGTACAAAAGCTCCATCCTGGAACTCCCTGGAACTCCTACGACAGCAACTTGAAAGTTAATGTAAGGTTACATGGGACGACGCACACACAAGGACTATAATCGTCAGTGGAACCCAAATGTACAGTCTCGTACTGCTTGAGTAACTGTGGGCTCTTCAGCTGTTCAATGACAAAGGCATTATTAGTATTGGGACTAAACAATGAAAGAAAAGGGATCAGTCCCACACACTACACCAGTAATTAGACTGGTAAGGACATGCCTTTTTCAAATGGACCTCCAGATGCCATAGTAAGTTCCTCCTTTGCCAGCTGAAAGCAGACGCAAATTGGAACACAGAATAAATCACCACGAATGCTTAAAAAAGGATAATATATAGACAAATCCAAATTTAAATTGTGAGATAAATCTGTGCTTTACAATAAGCAGGTCTAACGGAAAAGTTTATGTAGGATTCCCTTCCCATTTTGCTTCCCAGAGGAAGCATTAAAAAGGAAGGAGCACACTTGTCCCCTCCTCCTGCTAAACAGCTTTGTTCAAGGGGTAAATGTTGCAACGCATTTTTTAAACTTAGCCTAAGACTCGTAACAAGCACGTTTTTCTTGCAAGAAACTGAATCAAACTGCAAAAGTTCTACTTCTCTAAAGATTTGGCTTCATGACTTCATCTGTTTAGTTTTGCAACTACAACACAACCCACCCCTAAACTGAAAGTGGACAGGATTAAAAGCATAAATTCCTAGTTCATAAAACTAGAGAGAAAGAATTTTCGTTCAAGTAGAAAAGGCCAAAGATACAGAGCTCCTGCTGACTTCAATGTGAGCCTTATGGGCTTTGGAGATACCCCATTTCTGCCACAGTCCCTGAGCCAGCCTCTGCATACACTCTCGAACCAATTTTCAAAGTTACACAGCTAGCCTTGCCACTAGAAAGTATAACTGATTTGTAGATCTTGCAAATCAGATCTCTGTGTGCTTTTAATAATTAAAAAAAAATAAATAAATCACAAGGTGAGCTACTAAATTCTTATTCTCAAAATCCAGAATTTTTGGTACTTCATTCTTTTGTCGTGATTTCATTGAAACATTTTCCATACAGAATGGTGGAAATACAATCTAAAAATGGTAGCGGTCCCCCTTAAATCTCTCTAATGCGATTAGTCATGTGAAGTATTTGAAGTTTTGCACAAAGGTGACCCACCCATTTTAGAGATTCTTCAGATCAACCCACTGCGTAGAAATGCTCACAACCCAGGTCACACAGGCAGTCAAAAATATCTAGGGCATTTTAAGAATTCTCTTGGCAATCCACTACCTTACATTAATACAGGATGCTACAATTTTGATTTTAAATCCTCGCAGAAGCACGATCCCCGCATTTAAAGCGTCTCTTTTTCAGGGACTGATGCAGACCCAGAACAGTTTTCTCTTCCACCCCGTGACGTGGAAGTGTGTGCTGCAGGGCTTTCTTGGGGGAAATCTGCTGGCCAAGGGAAATGGCACAATTGGCATAGGCTGGCTGAGAGCCAGCAGAAGTCGGGCATCCTTCCTCAGACCTCAGCTTTCCCCCATCGCAGACTCACAGGGCTGGGTTGCTGGGAGAGTAAGTGAAGGAGGTTGGCTGATGAGAATGAAGAATTCCTTTCCAATTCCGTTCTCCTCACTCTTCCTGTCACCCACCTTCCTGGACATCCTGAGCACTCTCTGCTGAGATGGGTGTTTTGACTTTTCTGTGTCGAAATCTCATCATCCTAATCCATTTCAAGAGGGATAGGTATGTTTGTTGTTGTCACCGTCTTGAAGTATTGAAAAGACTTCCAACTTGAATGCCTTTTTTTTTTTTAAATGTTTAACATTTAATGTGTTAAGTAATCATGCTACTTTCATTTCTGCTTCAAATTACTAGAAAGGCTACATCATACCCTGGTTGCAAACCAAAATAAACATGAAAATGGTTCTCCTTTTAGAACAAGCTACTGACCTGAAACCAAATCACAAGACAGCCATAAGTATCTTGTGACACAACTCGTTTTACTTTACCATGTGCACCCAGGAGAGATCCCATCACTGCACCCATCACTTCCTAATCCAAGACACAAAGTTTTCCTTTGGAGGAATTATCTACCAGAGCAAGTAAATACTCTGTGCCCTTTCATCAAAAGTAGATGTAGCCCCACCCTGAGCAGAAGATGCATGGGACTGCAGAAACCTCGCTGGGGAATGTTGATGGAGAGCGCTCTAAGCTCCAGAACTCCTGACCAGCCTATGGCCGTTCACAGGGCTTTCCCCAGCCAGATTCCAGAACGGGCTTTAATTCTGCACCAGAATGCTTACACGCCTTACAAAGGGCTTCCTACTCATATATGTTTTACAGATTAGGAAACCGATCTACTGATAAGTAATTTCATCGGTGTTATGCACACAGAGGTCTGTGAGAAAGCTGGGAACAGAATAATTTCCTCTTGCCACCTCCTCCAGTCATCACAGTCTCCCAAAGATCCATGTTAGGCCTTCTCTAAATGTGTATAACTCCTTCAAAATGCACCCTCGGGTATGATTTGGTGCATTTCTGCTGTTGTAGCCCACAGGCACGCAATGAAAAGTAATATTAAGAATACCACTCTTTCTGCTGTAAAATGCAAAATCTTGATACAATTAGTTAAGATGCTGGAAATTCACAGTCAACATTCCTGCCTCAAAGAATTAAATAGATTATAGGCAAGAACATGTAATAGTATGTTTTCAATTAGGTAAGCACTGTCACCTAAAAGCTTGAACAGAACTAGTAATCCTGTGATAGGAAATCACTGTTGCTGTTCAACACAGAAAAGGAGGTCCAATAAAAAAGGTGAGAATTGCTTGTTCTTTACAACTTCAGATAGATGTGCTACTGTACTGACTTGTTCAGAAAAACTCTTAAGCAAAGGAAATCATACCAAAAACAAACTACAAGCAATTGGCATAATGTAAGCTTTACTGTAAATTCAGTAAAAGCAACAACAACAAAAAATCCATCAGTCAAATCATAATATTAACAGCTTCATGTCTACTACCTCGGAAGTTAGAATACACCACATATTCTCTCATGACCCTGTAGCCATATGTTTAGGTACTCTAGTTCTGTACACATGGAAAAAATAAAGATGTCCTTTTTTACTGCCACCAGTTTCTATACACTTTCCATTCTCTTCTAAATGTTTGACTCAGAGAGATGAAAAGATGACACAGACACTATGGTAGGATCATTGCTTTTTCTAACCACATCACAGACACATAGAGAAATGTGAAATAGGGCTTAACAACCTCTTCATGTTGCCAAAGAGTTGATCAGATGCTTTCTTGGACAACCACCTATCGAGTTGGTGATGAGTCTGTGATGAGTCATGTGAACATGGTTCCACTCCCATCCTCCTGCATAAGCCTGCTAAGAATTTGGCAACACCGGCCCGAGTAATCTGACCAAGTTGCTTTCTGCTACTTTCATTTTCTTGGATAGAAAAGATTAAGACTATCCTGATGTATGCCTGAAAAATATTTTGTGTTTCTTCCCACAGAAGAAAAATCGAAGGTGCTTTATTCTGGATTGATGAGCTTGTGTTCACTGAAGTCAACGAAAAAAAAAAATTCCAGAGGTTTCAGTGAGGCTCGGATCAGGCACTAGAGGCCTTGCAAAGTGGTATATCAAACCAGAAACACATGAGGTGTTATTTTTCTTGTAAAAAAGATAAGCTGTGAGTTAAACAAGAAACTGGTAACTTTTAAATACAGAAAGCCACTTAAAAATGCACTTGAACAAATAAAAAGATGGAAGCTGAACCCCAGAAGAGCTGTATAATTTTCATTTTAAACAGATACAGAAAAAAGTACACCTAAAATTAAGGAAACTACATTTGAACTAAAACAAAAGTCTATACACATTACTAGAGTTTAGAATCATCACAGAACTTTCACATGCCAAACATACTCATTGCCCATTCTATACTGGCACAAAGACATTTTTTGCAAAATGCCATCGATGTATTTATCAGAATTTCTAAATTTAGAAATATTTAACATTATTAAGAAAGGGATATTTTGAAAAAGAATCACCATTCAAAATACACAAATCAGGACAGCAATTCAGGTATCAAAACAGAGACAGGAAACGCCATAAAGCCGACATACTCTTTGAGCCAGCACCAGAAGATCGTGTCACAACATTGCAGCACATACCCCAAGATGGATGTGCAGCCTTGGCTGGGGCTCGTCACAGTGTCAGCTGCCCCTCAAACACATCAATCTGTGACTCTTGTTCAAAAAGCCTATCTCTTTGGGCCAACGTCAGTGTCTTGAGGACAGATGGAATAGCTGAGGACAGACAGGGTCACAGCGCCTGCAGCTTCACTGGAAGGAATGATGCTCTTTGGCCTCATGGCAAGATGGGCTCAGTTTTTCTCCCCTGTGAGAAAGCTGTGGAAGCTTGTGCCCAAGGCATGGATTTGCATTGAGCTTGCAATGTGGTGTACAACTAGGCTCCAGGTTTTAACCCTCTACCATGTTTAACCTCTTAAGGCATTCTTAGTAAGCTCATATATTAAGCAACAACTCAGGAGGCTTCAAAAGCAATATCTCCCTACAAGAGGGAAAGAATGATAAAGTAGAATTCCTCTCCAGCTGTGTACAGCTGTGCACATGTCAAATAGTTATTACAGAATCAAAGAATAATTGTGTTTGGAAGGGACGTCAGGAGTTCTCTAGTCCCACTCAATGTAGGGGCAACTGTTAGGTTAGACCAGATTGCACAGGGCTTCATCCAGCTGGGTCTTGGAGTCCTCCAAATGTGAGGACTCCACAACAGCTCCGGGCAACCTGTTCCATTCCTTAACTGACCTCATGGTGAAAAAATCATTCCTTATATCCAGTCTGCACCTCTTGTTTCATTCTATGTTATTCGTCTCTGTTTCTGTATCCTCCCATCATTCAGTGTTGGGACTTCATCAGCTCACTAACCTCCTCGTGGATACTGGAAGGCTGTTACTAGATCCCCTTGCCCCCCACAGCTTTATCTTGTCTGGTGTTAAAAGACCCAGTTTCCTCAGCCTCCCCTTCTGGGACCAAAGCTGTAGCCCCCTGACCATCATGGTGGCCCTTCACTGGACCCTCTACAGTTTATCAGTGCCCTTCTCATACTGCAGAGCCCTAAACAGGAAGGAGTTTTCCAGACGAGGTCTAAAGAATAGTACGTAAGGGGGATAGTATTTTCCCTCAACCTACTGACTCTGCTTTGGCTAATACAGCCAAGGATGCCATTAATGGTCATCACTGCCAAGACTGGCTCATGCTCAGCTTGCTGTCTGCCAAGACCCCCAGGACCACCCCTGCAGAGCTGCTCCCCCAACCTCTAGCATCACAGGGGGGATTCTTCCCTCCCAAGTACAGGACTTTGCATTTATTCCTGTTGAGTTTCGTAGGGTTCCTTTTGGCCTACTCCTCCAGCACGTCCAGGTCATTCTGGACAGCATTTCTGCTCTCAAGACTGGTCCCTACAATTTGGTGTCATCTGCAAACTTGATAGGCATATGCTCTATCACCTCCGCTAGGTCACTGCTGAAAGTGTTAAACGGGAGAACGCCAGTGGTGCTCCCCTTGTCAGTGACCTCCTGCTAAAGTACAACCCATGAATTACTACCCTCTAAGCCAGATCAGCCAACCTTTTTTTCGTGAGTTTATTTTTCCGCCCATCCAGATCATAGCATTCTAAACTGGACACAAGGATATTTGGAGGCATTGTCCAGAAAGTCTTGCTGAAGTTAAAATAAATGACGTCTACTGCTCTCCCTCATCCAGCTGTTTTATCATGGAAGGCAATCAGTATAACCTTGGTAAAGCCAAGCTGATCGCATCCAGTCACCACCTTCTCCCTCCAAATGATGTATTTATGTTTATTATTTACTCGGTGCCCCAGGCTGCTATCTGTAGGCTCTATGTATGCAGAAGACACCAGCTCACGGGCTTTTTCATGAAAATTAGCAGCACAGAAGTTGCTTCAAGAAATATTATCACTCCTGTACTTGCTGTGAACGAAGCCCATTCCTTTGCACCATATAAAGCTTCGCTGCACAGAATTTGCTACAGCATTCAACTTCAACATGAAGAAGAGTATGTATGCATACGTATATATGTATAAGCTTATATGCATGTATTTATAGTTGTATACGTAAAGATAAACCAGTCAGTCATTTTTTCATCCTTGATTTTCTTCTTAAAGAGCTGTCAAAATTCAGTATTCACTCATGTACCTTTTAGATTGCTGGTCAATTCTGATTAGCTGAGGTATTTTAAAAATACGACTGCACTACAAAATCTAACTGGAAAAGGTAAGACAAGTAAACCATTTCGGATTGTTTCCAAGATAATAAATACGAAAACTGAGTCTAACATATATATACTACACACTACAATACATACTGCAACTCTTATGAAAATATTCCATGGCATTTGATATGATGGTAACAACCAAGAGTTAAATGAAGTGGTCCTGCTATAGAAGTATAGACAATCAATTAAATATCTCTAAAACAAAACCCATGGTAATGAAATGTATATACTTTTCGAACAATTTCTATAGAAAAGCACATGTTTATTTCATCCAAATGAATTTCTACAGCCCTTTTCCACAGAGAGATATTGCCTGAGATGAAAAATAACACATTCAACCTTCTTTTAGCAAGTCTCATACCTGCATGCTCTTGAGACTACATTCTTGTTTCTGCTGGTGGGTGTTATATAAATTTGTAATACAGACCATCTGATAAGCATTTTCCAAGACTGCTTCTTCCACATGAACAGAAATAAATTCTCAGCACCTGGATGTCACAGCATCAAGATGGTAATTGAAAACCGTGCTTAGAATTACAGCAAAGTACCTAGAAGCAGCATGAACAGAATGGAAATCTTAGGCAGAAGCATAAAACTCTACAGGACCCTATACAGCATCTGACTAGGATAAGAATTGCTGCCAAAAGTGATAAACTGATCGTACTATGAGAAATGTAATATAAAGCAAGAGAAAGCTGATCTTACTAAACACAAAGTTTTTCCAAATGCCTGACACTATCAGTAGGGTCTGGGTTGCCTTTTTGCAGTTTACATTTCTAAAACCACTGTTACCTTGATAAATAATTGAGATAACTCATTCTCATAACTGTATTACAATGGTGAAAATCCCAAATTATCCACCCTTAGTTATTGGGGAACTTAGAAGTGCAACTTTTTGATACATTCACCACAGTTTCTGCTCTAGTGACTTGAAGGAAAACATATCTGAGGGTGAATTGTCTGGAAGTCACATTTTAAATTACAGTCCTAGTAATGCAATTGTTGATTAACAGATAAGTATTAGGTACTTTTGATGCTGCAAACTATAAAAGACTGAGCTGAAATTTATTCTACCTTTCTAGTTTATCTACCTTTTCTACTATGTGTACCCTTATTTAAAATACACTGGTGACTTTGGCTGCATCCTGATTAGTGGCTATGATTTCATTTTCAAATTTTAGACTGCCTTTGCACTCAAAAGAAAAAAAAATAGTCCCCCATTGCTATACAACATTTTTATTAAGTGATTGAAGCAGTCAATACAGAATCTGGATGAGATATAGCAGTATAAACCGGTTTTGCTCAGTTTTTCCAGAAGCGTTTTTTTAAAGTCTTATTAAATTCCACTTATATCAGTTGGAACTCAACTGCAGATAAAGTTGTATTTAGAAAAACCTGCACTATTCAAACATGTTGTTCAAAAGCCCTCCTCTACTGTGTAGCGTAGGTACGGTTACATTAATTTCACAGAAATTTGCAATAGGAAGATCTGGAAGTAACTATAGGAGGTTGTCTTTTCTGTCTACAATTTTAAGC
The DNA here is from genome assembly GCA_013399365.1 of Pampusana beccarii. NCBI lineage: Eukaryota > Metazoa > Chordata > Aves > Columbiformes > Columbidae > Pampusana > Pampusana beccarii. The sequence continues at coordinate 116,613 of VWYH01009549.1, read as the reverse complement.
AAAATTTTTAATACTGAAGTTTGACAAGAACGCCTTTCAGAAGTTCGATTGTTAACAGACCCCAGTAAAAAGTTTTATTTCAAAAATGACATCAAGTATTTCAGTTTGTAAGCTTTTAAAACATTTATTTAATGTTTGAGAGACTCCAAAATGGGAAAGGAAAACAGGGAATAAAAGCAACTGATGGGTAAAGAATGGTGCGATTTAGTGGTGGGTTTTTTTGGTTTGGTTTGATTTTTGTTTGGTTGGGTTTGTGCGTTCAAAACCCACCTGGACACATTGCTGTGTGATCTGCTCTGGGTGAACCTGCTTTAGCAGGTGGGGTGGACTGGATGATCTCCAGAGGTCCCTTCCAACCCCAACCATTCTGTGATTTTGTGAAAGGCAAAATATAAACTTCATTCCAGTAGCACAAAGAGCTGGAAGGAAGGATTAGCAATAGATGGGCAACAACACAGAAGAGCAGTGTGTAGGAAGAACAGAAAGAAGACCGGAAACAATCCTATAAGTAGCTACAACAGTATCAAATCTATATCTGTTAGGTAACTACAATTACATACTGCAAGTTAAGAAATATGTTGTCTGTCTGTCAGTATCATAATTTCTCCTTCTGCTGTATTGATCTTTGTTTCTACTTACTGGCGTGCAGCAGAATTCTTCAGTTACATAGGACTGCTCTATTCACAACCAAAATTATGCCCCTTCCCTGTGAAACATCATCAACTCCATGGCCATGACTCTATGCGCTTACTCACCAGATTCAGAACAGGACCACTGAGAAAGAAACACACTTAAGTGAGTTTGCAAAGCTTTTACCCATGGCTACATGGAATTTCTTTCCCACACCGGGAAAGGCCACATACTGTTCAATGCCTGAGACATTGCAGAAGTCCCAGCTTGTCCTGACAAGACTATATATATATTTTTTTCAGAAAACAGTATGAGGCTATTGAATTGATTCTGGTTTTAGATTGGCAGTGATTTTGGCTTAAGAATTGGCTTTGGCCTCACACAAGAGGTTAATGAGGCTGACAGATCACAATTTCTACATAGCCTTAAGATACCACGTTTTACTGTAAGATGCTTACCACCTAAAGTAAACTTCATAGTCCCTATTAATTACAAGGCCTATTCTTGTCAGTCACCTACAGTAAAAAGAGGACCATCCAGGCCATGTTTACTTCAGCTGAATGTAGGCAGTGTTCTGTCAATTGCAGATGCTACACCCTTTCACATGTTTCACAAGTAGTAACTTGCTTCGTGTCTTTATTAATTAGCAGTGCTGCTTAAAAATCTTATTCTAAGACCTCACAGCCTGTCTTCTACTCTTCCAACTACATCGTATCCCAAAGTGAATTCATATGGTTTATTTTCTAACATAACAATGACTGTCATAGTTTCCCCTCAAGTGCTAATAATACTTTAGCACAAATGATGTGGACACAGGTTCCAGATTAAAATTACATACATGATTAAATAGTTCACAAATAGTAAATATAATAAATTCATTTGAAAATCCTGATAAATGCCTGCATATATCTGGAAACAATTACTGGAGTAACTGTTGAAGAGAGTGCAGGTCTAGTAAAAGTCCTTTTTGTCCATGGGGAATTAAAACGAGACACAGAGAGTCACACATAGCACCGTCCCATCATTCTGCAACTTCATCCTGAACTGCCTGAGAATTTCTACTTCTAGGCACAGGGTTCCAATGGATAGAAACGAGTTATTAAAAAAATCCTCTCCCCTTTTGAGCCAGCTCTAACAGCGGCTTCACTTAGTGCCTCTCACCTGGAAATGGCCAAAGAACTGATGGGATATTTTTGAAAGCGGGAGTTAAAATTTTGCATTTGGGAGACAAAGTCTGCAAGGACAGAGAGGACAGCCTGAGCGCAGGTCAGCTCACTTCTCCCTGATCAGAATTCAAGCCTGCTCTCACTGTAAATGTGTATCAGCTAATGACACACACCATAAATCTGGATATGAAGCCACAGAACATTATAATACGCATATTTACAATTGCGGCTTTTTAAAGTACAGACTAGTTGGAAATATACTAGCTCTCAGTTTAACTTAAACTTTCCATTGCTGGTTTCCAACATGCCATATATGCCACATAAATAGATACTTAAACACGTGTCTTCCCCCACCAGCTGTCTTCTACATCTCTTAGAATGAGAAATGCTAACCGCAGAGATTTGTCCCAAGAGAACAGGGAAACTCTAAGTGCCCTTTGCAGAAACTTTTCACTAGTACGTTTTGGCAGCACGTATCTAGCAACTTGCATATTTCCAAAAGATATGGTGTTCTACTCTGCCAGGATGCAATTATCTGGGAGGAAGGGCCTATGTATTTCAGCAAAGTATGCATTCAGCTGACATTAACAATACCTTTAACTCTACACCAGGATTCTGTACGCTCAGTTCTTAGTATCAGTTCCTCAATAACACGAGAGACTGTTTCAAAGAGTAAGGAGTGAAGAAAGGCTTTACCTTTGTCTTTTCAGAGGTGTTTTTATTCTACATTGCTATATTTACTCAAACGTTGTCGGGCAGCCAATGTAAGAAACTCCAGCCATAAATATTACATCTAAAACCTCAGTTACCGTATGTATTCTGAATGCTATCCCATACTGGAAGCGATTTTCTGCCTCAGAAATTCATCCTAATTTTCTGTAAGTACTGCAGATTCATATATACCTACAAGAACGTGAGAGTAGAATTGAACATTTTTTTCTTTCACTCTTCATTATCATACCTTTAGTATGATGTTTTCCTCACATCTTTATGAATAACTAAAATCAATTCCACAAAGAGCACTCAGGATGTAAAGCTCCTTTTTGGTATTATTTAGAGGTTCAAATCTAAGAGCAGAATTTCAAAAACCTATGCCTACATCTTGATATCCCATAAGCACCTTTTTTTCTGCTCATTTAGTTATTTATGTGTCTGGATTTTTTAAACTCATATCTCATGTTTAAAGTAGGAATCCATGAGGTAGCCAATGCACGCAGCCGTGTTCACTGCACACATTGAGTTCAGCAGAAAACACAACAGCCTCACTTACTATCACTAATAAACGTGATCTGTGGGTGCCACACATCTTTGCGTAACATGTCAGCACCTGACTCTGTGAACACAGAGCGGGAAAGCATGTTCTGTCCTTTCCTGTGCTTGAACTGGGCTGCACTGTACAGACCAGGCCAGCAACTTTCACCAGGAGGATACCAGGACACCAGCAAGGTTGTTGAAGTCATCTTACCATTCAGAAAGAGATGTGGGATTCACGGAGAAGAGCACACAATCATAGAATCATTTCAGTTGGAAGAGACCCTCAGGATCATCGAGTCCAACCATAACCTAACTTTAGCACTAAACCATGTCCTTAAGAACCTCGTCTAAACACCTTTTAAACACCTCCAGGGATGGTGACACCACCACTTCCCTGGGCAGCCTGTTCCAGTGCCTGACAACCCTTTCTGTGAAGAGGTTACTAAGAAAACATGAGATTGCTGCCCAGTGAATAAGAAATTGCCCAAGAGGAAACTCTTCTAGCAGTTCTTGTCCTCATTTCCTTACCTTAAGTCCTCACCACATGCATAAGCATTTAATTCTATCATTCAAGGACTTACTGGAGAAAATGAAAGTGAAATAGGAAACAGGTTTGGGATTGCAGAATGTGCAGAATATGAACGAGTCCTAAAACTCTTCGACAAGCATGAACCGTAAGATTACCTTTTAATTTCCTGCACTAAATATGTTACATGCTGACAAAAAATAATGGAATAAATGAAAGATATTTTGTTTTTTAAAACATAGCCCACTTGATGAGGTATTGCAAAATCACAACTCGTTTTTGTCTTGTCCTTAAATATGGTATTTAACAGAGTAACTATTCAAGTCCCATAGACTGCATGTGGACAAGGAGTTGGACAGGCTTTTGTGTTGGCTAAAGCATAAGCTTCCCCATATAAAAACTGCTTTACTAGAGCAACAGAACTATGAACGCCACTTCTGAGAAAAAAAACCCTCTTGCTTCCTGTTACGTTCCATGTTCTCTTTCAAAAGTTCAGCAGCTAAAAGCTACTGAGAAACCAGGCAAAGTATTTAATGAGACAGAAACTGCCAAATAACGCTTTTCATGGATCAAGTTGTACTTTTTCTTCAAGCTAGTCAATAAATTGTAGTTAATGCAAGAAAAGTACTGCCTATAGCTCTTTAAATGAATATTAAAGGACTGGTAAAAAGCAGGAATGTATTCATTTGGGAGAAATCTTTACTGCTTATGCCTCAGAAATGACGTTAAAAACTAAACTAGTTGGAACAAAGACAGTCTCTGCACTTCAGCTGAAAGGTAAGGGTAATTTGATGAAGTAGTATCTATATGAAATATAACCTACACTGTTCTATGTAATTGCTATTGCAGTTTGGTTTTAAATAGAGTAAAGCCAATAAAAATCTGTTCCCATCATTTTAAAACTACTTATTTGGTACCTGAGAAATTTTTCATTTGAATGTCTAAAGAGATTGTTCTCCCTGCATTTCTGCATCAAACTCTCTCTTCTCATAATGGTGTCATCAAACAGCATCCTCAGCTTCATTCTTCTTTCTTTATACCTCAGCATTTGTATCTACTGCCATAATTTTTGTGAACGTTTATGTTCCTTGTGCACCAAGTGTAGCTGTCCGTACCTTCCCCCTGCAGTCTTCATGCAGTTCTGTGTTCCTTGATGCCTTTCCACCGAATCACCCTGGGTGCTCATGTAACCTCCACATGGTAAAAAATGGCTCAGTGTGGTGAGATCACCTGCATCAATGTCCTTCTCTTCCACTGATGCCACCAAACTGCCATTTCAATCGCACATTTGACTCCTCCTTTATCCTCTCCTTGCATATAATGGACCTCAGGAATTTGGCTTCTTTTCTAGGCTTATCCATGTTCCAGTTTTACATCTCTGTCTTACGAGCTAAAATGCAGGCGTGTGTTTTATCAAGTTGCTCTTTAAGGAATCATGACATAGTGTCTCACCTCCTGCTTGCAGTCCCTTTGCACATAGCAGCAAAAGCCTTTTTGTTTCCTTTCCCTCTCTCAACTCAGGTGTGTCCTTTCTATGCAGTCTTCTGGCCCAATGTACATTTCCTCTTGAGTTCAAGCCACTGAACAAATCCACCATGGGGTAAAATAAAGGGCATCTCTTTAATCGAAGTCTTAATTCTTAAAACTACCTTGAAATTTTTGCTTGTGTTTCATTATGTTACCCCTGTAAAATGGAAAAACAAACAAACAACAAACCAAAACAAAATCTGTGAAATGTTTTTCTACAAATGTTCCTGTTACTATATTCATATGTAAGGTGTTTTCTTATTGGCACTTCTACTTGCAACTCTAACAAACACGTTGTTATTTGCATCTCTACAGGACCATTAATGTTTTTCTAGAAAGAAATACACTTTCAAAAATAAATAAAAGCAAATATTGTATAATCTCTGCCCAGACTGGTAAACTGTCACCCACTCTAATCTATTAGCATTTTACCATCATGTTTAATCAAATCAACAGTATTGTATCTAGGAGAAAAGAGAGACTACTTAAGAAGTCATCCACAAAAGAAAGCTGTGGACTAACAATTCTGTCAGTCTTTTATATCATCCAAAGTCCTGGGCTACTAGTTCAAGGTTAGTGCTGGAAACAAAAGAGGAAAACGCCATCCAGGAAGAACAGAACTGAACAACTGTGTAGCTCTCTGTGCACAGTGAATAACCTCATGGAAGAAAGTACACGTGCAAATGACAGAAAAAAAGATTTTAGGAGCGCTCATACAAGCTAACACCTTTTGCTCAGATGTTTTACCACCGATCACCAGGGAAGTGTTCTACAGAAGTTCTGAAGTCTTCTGTACAACATCACCTGCAATGATTCAAGAAAAGCAAATCCCAAATAGCCTCTAGGTCACACAACAGAATATAAACTTACAGTTTTGGAGGAGAATAGAAATGCTACACAGACAAATGTCTCATAATGCAAAAGGAAAGGGTAAGAGGAGCAACTTTTTCTCAGGCCTCTTAGATTTTGTTTTCATCCTTCTGTAGTTTTATCGTTTGGGGTTGGGGTTTGTTTAGTTTTGTTTTAATTATTTTAATGTACTTTTACTCTCTTGTTTTTCTAAATACTGAGCCTCCTAGATTCTCTTGCTCTTCAAGCTGAGCACTGAAAAAAAAATCTGTCAAGCAAGAATGAACCTGTCCCTGGACAAATCATTCTTGCAACTTTAGAGGTTGTATCCAGAAACTTTTCCCTTTAGCCACTGAAAGCTGAGTGAGTGATTCTGCCCCTGGGAAGGTGTGGTCATCGGCAGTCACATAATATTAGCATTCAACATATCCACGAGTGATCTCATCTTTCTACAACCCCAGGGTATCGTTGTTTTTCCACTTTTCCAGCACTCTTCTCTGTCTGAATTGGCACTGCAGTCATTACCAGTGTTAGCCAAGAATTTAAACCTTCAGAAGTCTTGTACATAAATACAGAGAGTCACCCACACAGCCTCTACGGGAAAGCAGTCACTGGGATTTTCTGTCTCTAGACATCTTCATGTATACATAGCAGAGCTCAAACAGACAATTTGATAGACTCTGTGTCTGGTTTGATTTGGTTTGAAAACACAGACAAGCGGTTTTAGCTTTACTGAAGGAGCATTTACCAGGGACTCCCTGTTACAAATCTGTTTCACTCAAACATCTGCCTTGACTTTTGAAAACCACTAACAAATGTCCAGCTAAGATCAAAAGAAAACTTTAAAATGAGATCTGAAGTAACAAATGCCCATTTTCAGAAGTTAGTGCACATGCACGTGAGACATGCTCGTACAGCCACCCCAGCTGCATGAGTATCTATATTCTTTATTAACATCATTTGTGTTGTAAGTAGGTGTGAGTTTGGGATCTCTGGACTCACAATTTATGCTGTTAACTTCTAAAGTGGGACATAACTCTTGCTTTGGCATTGGTCAGTTTATGTCACAGAAACCACTCAAGTCCGACTGTAACAAAAAGCAGAAAGACAGAAGTTAGATGACTGTTTGGTGACTGCAGTAGCAATTGTCTTGCTTTTATGGCTTGGCTGATCTACCTCCCGTCAAACTATAGAAAAACCAAGGAGTTCCACATACAACAAGATGCCCCATCACCATGTTTGTGTGATACAGCACCACTGATACGGTTAAAAGAAACAGCAAAATGCCCGTCAACACAATGAAAAACATGCTCAGGCATGTAGAACTCCATTCCATTATTGGCCCCATCACAATATGCCAATCTTGTGCCATCTAACGGGTCCACAAAACAAAGATGCTATGTATGTGAATACTGAAAAATTATGACCTTCACTTTCAAAATATCAATATGGGGTTTTTTCTTAAATTACTTGATTAGTAGCGATTGGTCAATTAGCCAGAGCTTCTTGCACTTCTCCCAACTAAGAACTGGGCCATAATAATCTGAATTTTAATTTCATTTGTGTTTCTAGCAGAGCTTTCACAACCATCCCACACACTGGCTGGAATACTATGTTTGGGCTCTTTAACAGTATATATTCCAGTTTAGACAGGAGTTTGAAAACAGTTCCCAAAGATGAGAAAGTGACACTGCAAAGCGCGGTAGGAAGCTGTATTTCACTTATCTACCCTGTTTCCCTGCAAATAAGACACAGTCTTATATTGATATTTGCTCCAAAACTTATTACTTTTTTACATGTATAGCTGCATGGACACTATTTAAATTGACTTTTTAAATTAACTGCAATTAGGGCTTATTTTTGGAGTAGGGTTTTTATTTTGAGCATCGTCAAAAATCCTGAAAAATCATGCTAGGGCTTATTTTCAGGGTAGGGCTTATTTTTGGTGAAACAGGGTATCTATGGAGATTCGCATCTTGTAAGAGCTTTATTTGCATTTACACTGCTGAAATTCATTGTCTCTCTCCTGTCCTTTATCAGATTTGACTTGATTTCAACATTTTTAACATTGAGGGGATTCCTCAAGTCCAACCTGTGGACAATTCTTTCCATGTTTGTTTTTACTGTTCCCAGTGTGGTGTATGAGAGAAAGGAAGAGGAGGATAAAGACTAGGCCATCTGGGAAGTACCTGTGATAATTTGTTGTGCTGCCATTTGCATTAATACCTTTTAAATCCAGTCGTAGCACTGGGAAACACAAACTGAAGCCTTATGGCTGCTAAGTTGTGAAGGCAGTCATACAGAAACTGTGGGCTGCCTCACCGAAAACGTTCATTTCCTCCGAAGCTTCTACAAATACAGAAAGCAATTTGCTTTCCCGAAGTGTCCTAGACTAAATATATATTAAAGGAAAACATACAGAAAAACTTACAAGCCCTCTCTAAAGAACACATTTCTAAATTTTAAGAGAGGCAAACACCAACAGCACAACAGAGGGCCTGAAATCCAGATATAATTAACGCTCCTGCAAACTTTTTCTTTTCCCCAAAGACCTGAGACTAAAATCATGCCTAAGGAATCAGTCTGACCCAGCAAAATCTTGTATGAATGTAGCACAAATGCAATGTAAGGTTCAGTGACTAATCTTCACCCTTAGCTGGACAACTTATGATGCTCTTCCACATTATGACCTCCTTACAGAAGCATGACCCGAATCACCTAACCATACCTGCTCTGATATGGGCTGAAACAACGAAACTGCAAGAAATGTAAAAAAATGCTAATTTAATAAATTCACCCTGACCTTTAAAGTTACATCAGGTACCAGAAAGGCAGTATGAGAGCTTATAATTCCTGTTCTTATTTTATGGGCTGTGCCAATGCACCATAACTGATTTGAGCAAACCTAAATGCTTTGCTTATAGAAACAATGAAAAAACCCACCAAATTTAGTATAGCAACAGTCCTGGAGGATGAAAGTAAGCAACATTCATCTTCTTCCCTATAAACGTTATAATACTTCAAAAATAAAAGAGGCAGGGAACAGCAAAATCCCTCTATTTTGCCAGATAACACACCTGCTATAGATTTCTTATTAGAGATAGGTGTCATTGCCACTTGCTGATTGAACTACCTCCACTGAGAGGAGACTTGCCAAGCATGCATCAAAGATCCAGAGTTACCTAAACTCAGAGATAACACTAGGACGTACAGCTCATTCCTGAGGAAAAATTCAGCATATACCAGACAATTTTAATACACCCCTAATTCATTCCAAGGTCTCAAAAGAAAGTCAACAAGAACAGAAACAATGACCTTAAAACTGGTAATTCACACTGTGCAAGCAGAGCTGAATAAAAAGCAAGTAGGCAACACTTCTCCCCTTTCTTTTGTTACTGAAAAGATAATAAGTAGCACTATACGCAAAATACTTAAATAGTGTTGATTTTTTTTCCTCAAACGGAAGTTTTGCAATTAGTAAATTAGGCAGCAATGAGGCTGGCATGACATACCAGTGGTGGGAGGAACAGCCCCTTCCTAACACCACCTTCCACTGACTTTGTAATTCAGAGAAAAGCAGACTCAGAGCTGTGCCAGCGGGATGAAGGAAATCAGGTTGCCCTTCAGATCCGCACTTCGTGAAACGGTGAGTAGAAGAGCTCCAGTGAGCTCCTACACACAGGCCAGATTGCTTTAAAGCCCGCAGATTGAACTTTGGAAGGAAAAATATTCTCGAGCATTGTTTAGGAGAGAGATTGCATGGACTAAAATTGTGCCAGGGAGCACACTTGAAATTTAAAAACGTGGAATGAATATCCAGTGTCTGAGTCACCCACATCTTGGCCTCATTTAGTTTGCTAGAACAGATGTAAGTGTTGTTTTCCAGATGTTGGTGCCTGGCTCCTCAGCATAGGAGACGAACCTGGTGTTGGAGAACCAGCAGTGTAGGAGCTCAGGGTCAGCAGCCCAGCAGAAATACTCGCAGGCACCTCATAAAATTGCACAGTCATCTGTACTAAGCTCTGCTGGAGGCCACAGGGTCCATGGAGTCTCGGAGGGGAAGTGGAAAAAGAAAAGCAGAGTATTTCTTTAGGGAATCCCAAGGCAATTCAAGGGATGATCTGTGTCTGTACACCTAGTTTCAAGAGAAAACAACTTCTTGGGTATGGCTGGTACCCTGTTCTTGCCCGACTTACATATTCTGAGATGCACAAGACACCCCACAGTTTTTCTCAGGTGAAAACAGAGCTTGTTTTTCTTGTTCAGAAAGTGAAAGGCTTACAGAAGATGTACAATCTCCTTGCACAGGGCAAACACCACCACCCTTCAGAGCCAAGAAGATGGAAGGAAGGTAAGGAAGGTTACTGAAGCCTAAACAGAACTTTGGAGAAGTCACCTGAGCAAAAAACTAAGCCAAATACCACCTAATATTGTAAACTTATATCCTTCTATCTGTATTAAAAAGGTTGTTTGGGTGCTTGATGAGAACTTCGGACTTTATCATCTCCCAGAGAAGCCTCACGGACACTCTTGGCTAGCTGAGCACTATTGAAGAGCCTCATATCTATTTTCCTAGAAAGTATCTACCTGTGTCTGTTCAGATGTGATGACTGAGTATATAAAAATTAGTATTGTTGTATTCAGCACTTAGGATCCTAAAGCATTTCTGTGTCACGGCTGCTTATTTTATAACTAAAAAAAAAAAAAAAAAAGTCCTGAAGTTTCATTAGTTACCATAGTATCAACAGTAAGACTGTGAAAGCACTTGAATCGCATTCTGCTGTGTGCATTAGCCACAAGCAGTCAGCTAAATTCCAACTGGGGAATCTTACGGTTAGTGAATACAGCGCTGAAAGCACAGAGTGGTTTTCAAATTGAACCCTTCTCTGACCTGTAAGAAAGTGGATCTGTAAGTCATTGAGAGAAAGAAACAAAGATAGACACAGGGAAAGGAATGAATTAAACACAAAATTCCCAGGATGCCATGTTTAGTCATCCTTCCAACTATTAACACACTTCGGAAAGAATTAGTACTCTCATGCATGGTAGAGAAATAGCCTTGTCGTTACTGCCTTTCTGCAGAACAACTCCTCACTGGAGCCTCACAGCAAAAGGAATGGGTCTCAACGCTTGAGCTGATGCTTTACTGAAAGAAAAAATAATCCTGAGAAAAACTGTGAAGTATTACAGGGACTGCACTGTAATAACAACCAAATTACTGCATTGCTGAATCTTACTTCAGATTTTTGAGTCTACCCAGAGGTACAGAAGTTGCCTCCAAGACTCAGTCTGAAGTAAAATGCTACATATCCGTATTGACTTCAGAATGCAAAATTCTAAAGCCAAGGAACATCCTGACTGTAAATTTACCCAGGAAACAAACAAACAAACAAAAAAAGCAATTATAGACCGTGGGGGAAAGTTGTGGTTTACAATTTCTCTGGTAGTAGTACTTAGCAGCCACAACTAGGGATCAGAGCCTTGCAGCTTTGGGTATGACAGACTGAACTTGTAATCGCAGGTTACTACGGTCTTCAGCAGCTCCAGAGTCACTGGACTCTAAACTTAGTGGAGAGAGAGACTTTGCCATGGTTCTCACTGCTCTCTTCTGAGTACAGAGAAATTTGCCTACAGAAAACAAAAATATCCATACTAGCTGAGATTTTTTTTTTTTTTCCTTTTCACCCTTTTCAAAGGGATCTGAACAGGTGGAGCTCTCTCTCCCTCTCTTTCAAAAAGAAAAAAGACCCAACAGACTCTATTACCGAATTCAGTCAGCAGAACTGGAACCTCAGTTCTAGTCTTAAACCATTTAAAACGTAATACTAGATCTGCCATTCCATTAATGTTTTCTTTTTGCTTTACATCTAGTAAACCTGACCTGTGGGAAGCATCTCTCAACCCATCCAGATGTATGGAGTTCATTGCTTAATACTGCAAAGTTGTTTATACAGGTTTATATGATCTCCGTATCTGTTCAGTTGCTGTTAGGCTGCCAACAAATGGACTGCGTCATACTGGGTTTTGTGAGGATTTTTGCAATCCAGATGCTTGTGCAGATGAAACAGGATGTATACAGTCCATTCACTAAACTCTTAAATAAAAAATGGCATTCTGAACCCTGAAAAAGCTATTAAAAACAAGACAAATTAAAAGTAGTAACTTCTAAGATGAAAACTTGTAGCTGTATTACCTGCTCCTGCAACGTGTGCCAGCCTTTCCTTTTCATCCAATAGTTGGTGTCTCTAACAAATATGTTGACTTCTTACCATTTCCCCTGCTATGTAAACAACTAATTCATTTATTGGTACTGAATTATAATTGTATGAGATACAAAAAGAAATATAAATCAAAGAATGTACATCCAGGCTGACGTAACATTAAAAATTATTATAAACCCTCTCTTTTCTAGTTTGCCTATTCACTTAGCTAAACACTTCAAAGAATGCTGACAGTTCTCCTTACCCACTTCCCTTCTTTATCTTATTGGTGGTTCACCACAGATCACTATCATTTCACCTACAGTGAAGCGATTTGCTGATAGGTTGTCATAAAATTATCCAGCTACACTATATGATGTAATTTTCACAATCTGTGCCTAATACCAACAAGTTCCTGTGTCTTGTTAAGGAAAGTGATAGTCGATGTAGGTGGTTCTCCTCAGAATGGACTCTTTTCTTCAATATGAAGAAAAGTCTTCATTGCAGTTCAAAGTTGTAAATACAGCAAATACAAGCAAAGGAAAACAGAACGTAATGCAGACATGAGATCTAACTCCTATATCTAAGTGACAGTGTGTCCTAACATACATATACTCTCTTTATGAATAAATATTCTTCGCTGTTACATTACAATCTATGTTTAGTAAATTCAGAAAAACAAACAAACTAAAAACCCCAACCAACAGTATTAGCACACAGAAAGATCAGAGAGCTTCAAAAAATTAGATATGATGGGTTTTTAAATGTACTTGCTTCGGTGTTCAATTTAAATAGCAGAAACGTTAACCAAAATGGGATGCCCCTTTACTCTCAGTAAATACAAAGCAAAATCCAATCCAGCTCCTGCCAAAGTTAGAGAATTATTTGCTTTTCTATTCACATGGACAAGGACGAGAACGAGCAGGCTTGTCCATGCCCCTGGTTCTACCAATTACTTATAGTGTGTTTTGAACAATGTTATTAAAATTCCTCCAAATGTCTGTCTGGATAGTCTTGTTTTAGTTAAAATTATGTTTATTATGTTTAGATTATAACAAGTAAGTGAACTAAGCTGTACTAAAAAAAAGTCCCCACTAATCTGAGAGTGAATACTCTGAGCATTAAACTATTTGTTTACATTGAATATAATACATATATATTAAATATATTATATTATGTTACATTATATAGTATATATTATATATTGTAATATTTTTGTTAATATTCTGGTATAGCAGTTTTAGCAAATACCTTTTGGTGGACAAGCTCTTAGAATCATATTTAGACCAAACCAAAAGAGGCTGGTCCGAAACTGAAAGAGCAGTGCTCCCCAACACTATATGAAGCTTGACCAAACCAGTTCAATTATGTCAGTCCAACAGTTACTGCAAAAAAAGCCACACTATAAAGCCGTAATGACTCAACAAATTAGAACCTGTCTGAAAACGAAGACCACAACAATTATTAGCGAACACTAATACAGCACTTTGTTATTTCTAGTACAAAAGACTTGATTCTCATGCAAGTTCCCACTGAAGAAGAAGAATGGAAATGGAAGAAAGTACCTTGAAATCACCTCCAGTTTTCAGGAAGGAAAAATCCTTCTCATGGAAAGAGTGTAATACACCAATTACATTTCAAAAGAAATGCTGCTGGTCTCTAAGACTTAAATATGTGAGCACCTAGTTAGTATTTTTAAGTGTTTGTTTCACCGCAGTAATGCCTCTGAAAGAAAAACCAAGGTGCAAAATGAACAGAAGCCAATAATGTATTTACAAAGCTTATTTTTTCTCAAGTTTAATATTCCAAAAGGGCAAAAACTTCATCTTTCTGCAGAAATGCTTTATGGTTTGGGGGCTTTTTCTATGCTTGTACATATACATACATATTTAATCAAGACCCAAGACTTCACTCTGCACTCTTGAAAACCAGGATCAATATTCTGAAAAGTTGTCATATGGAGTAAGCTAAAATCAAGATTTAAGAGCCTAAACGCTTTGGAAATTCTTCCTCAGACTGTTGGTATCTATTCAAATATCATTCGGCTTCTTGCTACCCCTCACTCCCTCTGTAAAAGTACAAGGAGCAAGTTCACTGAAATGAAATTTTAAACCTAAATAAAAAATGTAAAATAATAGGCACTGGATTAAGGCACACACAGTTCTATTGCTATTTCTCTTCTAATGCTCGTATGCTTGTTATTTACAGATTCGTAAGCAGATCACTTTGATATCAGTTATCAGTAACGAAAACCCGTGAACAATTTTCAGGAACATGAAAAAAAATTCTTAGGCAGATGCTCAACTTTTCCCTCTTGAGTCAAGCAAACAAATCTGTTTGTCCTCTCCTGACTTCTGCTTTCTACAAAGCAAATGCAAAAACTCACAAACTTACTGAATTACTGTGGTTGTTCAGGAGTTAGACAGTTTAGCTATTTAGTGGTCTGGTGATCTATTTTGCCGTCAGAATCACTGAATGCCTTCGTTTTCTCCCATCCTTTCCTTGTCATATAAATAGGCCCACTGTCTACCAAGTAGCATTAGATGTACCATGTGATGCTGATGTCTAGTTTTGTGCACTCATAACATCTCTTTCACAATGACCTCCCAGTAATAACAGCTTTTGTTTTCACATGATATAAGCTGACAGAAAATGAATCCAGTAAAGTATTTATTTGTGATACATATATATATTTAATAATGAAAATAATTATGTATGGAGTATTTTTTAAGGACAACAATTACAGAAGACTTGGAATTACCTGTTATTTTGGGAGGGAGCACATAAGTGAATTAGTTCCGACGAAACCTTTGATGAATGTTTAATCAGATAATGCACATTCAGACTTATAACGCCTCTTACTTAAACCAGGGGAAAGTGCACCAGGATTGTCAAGATATAAATGTGACAAGCTACATGGATGGCCATTTTCCACACTACTATCATGCAATTCTCCAGCTTTAATTCCCCTGATTCTTTGTCCTCTTTCTTCTTGACCATTCCTTTCTGCCAAAGCCAGTATCAGTTAAAGAATATAGCTTCTGTTCTTCACCAACATGCAGTTCTAAGAGCAAAACCAGCCGTTGCAAGCTACTGAAGGCTATTTCTGATTTTCTGTTTTTCATTTCCATTTTCTTTTTCCTCTTGTCTTCTTGGGCAGGAGGATGGAAGAAGAGAGTTTGAGTTGACTGGTTGATTGTTAGATATTTCAGCTTTGGCTCTTACCCTGAAAAATTAGGTAAGTACTCCTGCTCTTTCCCTGGCTGGCAACAAACAGGGTTAAAGGGATATCAGCTGCTGCTGGGATGAAAAGAAAGAAAATGCATTATATGTTTCATGGGAGAAGTGCATCTGGCACCTAATATCCAGGTGTAACACTCCGAAGGCCCGCAAAGGAGAAGGAAAGGAAACACCTAACCAATCTGTGATAACCAGCGTTGGCACAGTCTATCGACCTGCAGCCTAAGACTCATTTTTAGCCTCATAGTTTGTAGTAGTATATAGTAAGGTTACAGTTACAAAACAAAAGCTAGTTGGAAATCCAGATATATCATCCGTTAAAAGCAGAAGCGAATCTGTTTTACCAAGTGAATCCATGAACACATGTGACCGTTCACCAAATGTCCTCCTTCATCCTTATTTCTACTGTCCTGTTACCATTACTCCACTAATCATCCCACATTTCACATAACTGGATTCAGCGTTATCAGTGATTTTAATGTTGCCTGACTGACATCCAACTTCAAAGTAGCCTTTATTTCGACACTGAGAGTGGCAATATGCGTTCATAGAAGCAAACACACTACATACAAAGGGAACAGTATCTAACTGAAGAACCAGATTTTTTGTGAAACTAAAATATTGTTACAACAGCCACATACTTTGAGCCAGCACTGTGCTCATGTGGCCAAGAAGGCCAATGGCATCCTGGGGTGTATTAGAAGGGGGGTGGTTAGTAGATCGAGAGAGGTCCTCCTTCCCCTCTACTCTGCCGTGGTGAGACCACATCTGGAATATTGTGTCCAGTTCTGGGCCCCTCAGCTCAAGAAGGACAGGGAACTGCTGGAGAGAGTCCAGCGTAGGGCAACTAAGATGATTAAGGGAGTGGAGCATCTCCCTTACGAGGAAAGGCTGAGGGAGCTGGGTCTCTTTAGTTTGGAGAAGAGGAGACTGAGGGGTGACCTTATTAGTGTTTATAAATATATAAAGGGGGAGTGTCACGAGGATGGAGCCAGGCTCTTCTCGGTGGCAAACAATGATAGGACAAGGGGTAATGGGTTCAAGCTGGAACACAAGAGGTTCCGCTTAAATTTGAGAAGAAACTTCTTCTCAGTGAGGGTGCCAGAGCACTGGAACAGGCTGCCCAGGGGGGTTGTGGAGTCTCCTTCTCTGGAGACATTCAAAACCCACCTGGACACCTTCCTGTGTAACCTCATCTGGGTGTTCCTGCTCCGGCAGGGGGATTGGACTAGATGATCTTTTGAGGTCCCTTCCAATCCCTAACATTCTGTGATTCTGTGATACCAACATTTCTTAGCCTTTATGTGATTCTCTGCAACCTGAACTTCCGGTAGTAGCTGTAATTAACAATATATGATATTGCATGTATGTATATTCTTTCATCTTTTCCTTCCCTAGTTATTTTGTTACAACCGGGAGGAGTTTTGGTGGGGGGGGGTTGGGGTTGGTTTGTTTTTCGTAGGTGTCTGAGACATTTCCAGTTTGAGTCCAGGGCCATGATTATACAGCAAATCTGACCTGACATCCAGGTCTGGACTCCTGACTCTGGTCCACAGCCTTTACCATTGTTGCTCTCCTGAAGTGGGAAACACATTGACTAAACCCAAAAGCTTCTACAGGGAGAGACTTTACCTCTATTTTCTGTGAGATAACTTAAGTACTATTTGACATAGGTATTCTTGGAGTGCATAGCCAAATGTTTCAAAACATAAATCACACCATTTCTTCTCACTGAAAACTGCACGGCCTGTGGAGAGTTGCCACCGACTTGCTACCAGTTTTTTTCAGCTGTCCCTGTGTTTTGTAACTTCAGCTCATCAGCCAGAGCATCCAGCACTAATGGGAATGATCCATGCGGTGTCTGCCTTCAAGTCAATATTGTTCTTCCTGGTACAGCTCAGTCCAATTAGCTAAGAAGTTAGGTGACCTCAGACATATTAAATGAAATGTTGAAACCTGGCTCCACACAGAACCGTGCAAAACGTCACCTGAGTTTATATAAGAGCTATCCAAGAAATCTGTCCGTTTCCTTGCAGCATTCCTTGCAGACCCATTGCCACAAACAGAGACTGATTAAGTTTCTCATTTTCACAGTACCCAAAAGGCCCTGCACTTTTGATAACTCTGACGAAAGGGTAACGGTGACTTTGAATTCCATTCCCTGTATTCCCGGGACAGATTTCACCTTACTCTACTGGGATGATCAAAGTCTTTACATATAGATTCCTTCTCTCCAATTTATACGTTAGAAACATCGAAATTCTTCCAAGAACAAATCTGGAACATGAAGTAGAAAATAATTTCATTCAATTCAAGAAGGACTTGCTAGATCACTTCCACTTGATCTTTTTTAGTGTATTTCAATTCAGTTCTGGCAACAGTTCACAATAACCAGCATGTTTGTATATGCAGAAGGCGAAAGAAGCAATTGTGACCTCCAGGTAGTGCAGTGATAACTGCAGAATACATCAATCCCTCACTTAGTCTGGCAAATGTGAGTCACTGACACCTTAGATTCCCTTGAAGAAAACAAGGGAAGAAGGTGAAACAAGTTGAAGCTCGTTTCACCTGCAAGCTAACCTAATGACTCACTGTTCACTTCAAACCTAAAGCATTCCATAAACCTGAAGTTGGTGGTCCAATCTTTATCATATCAAGTTTTAAATTAGTATTTTCCTTGCCGCTGAAAGACTGATGTCATTTTACATGAATTACACACAGACTAGTATTTATTCTTAACTGCCTTTTCCTCGTATTGAGAGACTACTTCTGAAGAAAAGGTTTCAGTTTGCAGAACACACATTGACACGATGTAGCATTACATCAACGTACAGCAAAGCGGAGATGAAAAATACCTTTTATTTTTTTTTGCATCTTGAATGAAGTCCAGCCCATCTTAATCTTAACCAATCCTTCAAGATTCGTGTATGGTCAGAGACAGGAAGACACATCATTGACAACATAACCCTGATTTCAATTATGCAGTTTGGATTAAGAGATAAGTGACCTTACTGAATACTTCGTTGCTAGTGCATTTTCTTTATCAGAGATCTCATCAGTGATTTTACTAAATGCTTCCTCCCTTCAAAGGACATGCCTTGCGCAACATGTGTTATTTTAGTCTAACAGCAGAATGGAATGGATCTCTCAGAAGGAAAAAAAACCAAACAACATAAACCAAAAGAAAAACAAAACAACCAACCACACACGCACCCCAACCCACCTTTCTGTGTAGAACAAGCTTCTACCTCCACAGCTCTCTCGCTGCTTAGTTTGGCAGAAGTATACCATGAAAAGAAACATTCACATCATCAGAAAAGCCCTGCATAATGTAGCAACAAAAAGCATTCCCACTCTTCGATGAATCAAGTGCCACATCCCACTCAGGTTAAAGGAGTATTTATGTTCCATTTCTCATGCAACTCCAATCAATAGAATTCATCTGAGGCATATGACTTTTAATGGACAATAACGCACATAAAATGCATTTTCACTAAGACATCCAGCTCTCATTAACCTCTTTAAAATCAAGAACAAGATTTACAGATCAATATCAATTTACAGATTGCTTGTCATACGTGTCAGTCATTTTTGCCTCAAAGAAAGAACAACTTCAGAAACTCTAGTTCTAACATTTAAGAGTATACTACATTCACAAAGAGTTCACTTTCTAGAACCACCTTTGATATTAAAAAAACTGTAATTTACAGGAAGAAAACTTAAAATTAAGACTTGCAAATGGATGAGATTCTTCTAGACAAGGCTATTACATATGGTGCCTAGTTTTCAGAGGATTTGATCACTCACAATTCCAGTAGAATGTTTCAGTATTTATACAGATAAGAATCCATATTTTAAAAGAACTGCACTGAAAACAGAAACAAGATGGAATAGAAAAGATATGATATCTATTTCAATCTACTACCTTAAAGAACTACCAACCAAATTATTTTCCATCGAGTCTGGCAAGTTTAGCCAAGTAACAATTGAATTTAAATCAGTTCCTTCTGCCTAGGACACTGTTCTCATATGTGGTTTTAAGAACTCAAATGGCAGCAAGTTAACCTTAATTGTTCCTTGTTTAGCTTGCACCATTTAAATAACTAACACATCTGTTTTTACAGATATAACATCTTTGTAGGTTCTCCCCCACCCCTGCACTGGGAGGAAGAAGGGCATTTGTCTACTAATTTTGCTCTGTACATGGGAAATGTTATTCATCACACAGAACATGGATGCAATTAAGGAACCATATTGAGAGCTGCTGTTCTGTTTCTTAAAGCACCAAGTTAACTTGAGTTGACTTTGTCCTTATCAAACCGGGATGGATCCTTCAACCGAGAAGCTGCGTCTGGTAACGCACACAGTGACAGACAGATTTAGACAAATAAGAGAATCCAGAAGATGAAAAGGACGATAAAGGCTTGACAAAACAGGATTTATGAAGCGAAGTTCAGCGAATTGGGCATCTTTATTTTAAGAAGAAAAGACTGAGGAGACGTTTTCACAACTGCGTATACATTTGAAGATGGGTATAAAGATGGCTGTTGTCCAATTTTGCCACATCCACATGGCAGGACACGGCAGGGTTCTACCCCGTGGGGTTAATGGGATTAATTTACAGAAAGGGAATGGTTGGTTAGGTCTTACAAAAGCTTGCTAAGCATAAAGAGAGGTATGCACTAAAACAAGTTCCCTAATAAGGCTGTGGAATTCACATTACTGGATTTTTTTAAGACGCAGAGTAAATAAGCATCTCTCAGGAATAAAGCGATGTGTTGTATACCTCATGTCCAGTCAGAGCAGAAGGCAGGAGTCAAAATGATCAGGTGTGGCTGTTAATGTTTCCAGGTATTTTACTTCCTTCTAAAGGTTTTTTTTTTTTTCTTTCCTTGCTGCACCTGCTTTTTTTTTTTTCTTTTCTTTTTTTTTACAGTTCAGGAATTTAAAAATACCAACTGTGGCTAAATTAAATTTCCCTCTTAGAATGGGAAAGTAATACGCATGTCTGCAGGCCCTTTATTTTTCCCCTCTCAGAAGTAAATTAATTTGTCTACAAACTAAAGTAAATGTAAAATTGGTCCTTGAAGAAATCCAACACTTTTATTCCGAAGACCCTTGGCAGAACAAAGCAGGCTCATTAGAACTATTGTGAAATTAAAACTCACTGAAATCTTATATACCAGCTTTAATCAAATTGTATGTGTAGGCTTTGTGGGTTTTGATACTACGCTTTGAAAATAATTGCCTTTTTTCTCATTCAGATGAACTGTTCTTCCCTAGAGAGTGGCCTTCAAGACTGTCAGCTATTGAAATGGCTGGTACTTCTATGGACTTCCAGGATATCAAGACTTTACCTTCAATGAAATTATTTTTCTAAAAAACAAAGTTCCTTAGTCACAACAGAAACGGGGCACAAACTGACTATAAACAAGCACAATCACTTTTCCCTCCCTGCGTCCCTTGCCACCTCGTGACAATTCAACCTATACAGACAACATTTTTGAGTCAATGTCTTTACGAAAAAAGTCAGAGATTGGTTATTTCAAGGACTACATCCTAAACCAAGGCAAACTCCAGCACTGTTGCCATGGAGAACAATGGAAAACCCTCTGAAAGAGGCACTTCCTATGAAGAAAACGCAGTGGAGAAAAACTTCTTGAAAAAATCCAAGTTAAGAGAAAAAATAAGCAAAAATTGTCCTCATCAAGACTACATAACTGATTCTGAAGTCTTTAATGAGAAAAAACAATTCTTCAAATATATGATCACCTAGTACTGAGCAAGAATAAAACAGAAGAGGATATGGGCAATGGGTGGAACAATAATCCATGCTACAGACGACAGAATATTGAGAGATTATGTCAAGAGAAGTGGGAGGACAAAAGCCCTGAAGTATGTCCTCCGTGAACCTTGTGTGCAGTGTTCAGAAGAACATGTACAGGACAATATGAGACAGAGGAGGAAATCTCACAGACTATTTATCTATCTTCTGTTTTGCTCAGATTTCTTAAGAGTTTCACTGCAACTCTAAAATCCCTCAGCTGTAGAAATCCTGCTCATTGGGGCACTTAAAATAGCTCTGTAATGTTTTGAGGCCTGGAGTCGTTGATATCTACTCTCAGCTTTAATTCTCTTTTAATGCAGATTTTGCCAAGAATACATGCCAGCACATTAGAAAACTCTTAAACAAATCACTTCAGGGGAAGCTACTTCTTAAAACGCAGCGTTTGGCCTCAGGTAATCACAAGATGCTGCAAGCTGTTGTGGCTACAGACTAGTAAGGATATAACACTGGATCAACTGTTTTCACTCTCGGAGAAGCCACAAAGGGTGGTATTAGACTATAGCTCTTCTATCTAGAAAACTCAGATGCTAGATAATGTGGAATACTCCAATCCTCTTTGATTCGGCGTGCGTGTGAGTCACTGCGGTGCTGTGGCCAAGCAAAGGCGCAAAATATTCTATAGCTTCTGAAGACACTGACAAGAGGTTTTTAAAGCATTCTAAGAATTTTGTGAGCCGAGAGAAAAAGAGGTACTGTTAAAGTAATTCCTTATTAATATTGCATGTTCTATATCCTTACAATATCCTTGCCACGAGTTTGAAACAAGCATAGGAATACTGCACAGAGTCACATAGCCACTTGGAAATTTCCGAAAAGGCGTTCTCAGAGTCCTACACTGTACTACAGGAATCCCAGTGTCAACGGCATGTAGCCAATACACAATTTAAAGGAAAAAATCAAGCAACACTTTTCCTATTAAATACTCTACTTCTGCTCAACTTTACTGAGCAAAGACTGATTTGATTCCTGGATTATAACTCTGCACAAGTAAGCAGTGCATCTCAAACATACGGTAATCCTGCTAGATCCTAGAAAACTTTGCCAAACCAAAAATTGCTTTGCAAATTTTCAAACTCGTAGCTGTGGAATCACATCCCACCAGTATTTTGTGGTATAGAGCAGACAATCACATATTTAGGTGTTCAGAAGATAATAGAATTTATGCAAGTCATGAAGACTGAGAAAAAAACGGAGTATGACACAGTTAATTTTTCTCCCCTGCTCCACTCCAATGAATTTAATGACATTAGTTTGTATTTAATCCACACCAATAGAGCAGAAAGTAGTTTACTGCCTGAGACAGACACAGATTGGATCAGCTCACTTTATTTAAAAGCAAACACAGTCCTAAAATTGCTGATATTGTCCGTTAAACCATCATATACTGTCTCTATGGATCAGCAAAAAATTAAAACAGGAAAAAAAAATCATGTTTCCACGAGGATATATTACAAACTTCTGTTACTTTATTTTCTGTGTTCAATATGAGGGGGAAAGCCTGCAGAAATAAACTGGTGCATTTTTAATAACATACCTGTACTAGAAAAGAGATGCTTTTCAATAACGTGTTAACCAGTGCATTAGAATCCAGCATTCTAAGAAGTGGTAATGGGCAGAAAACAAATCTTAGACCCCATAATCATCCCACCTAAAAAAGGCCTCTGAACTAAGAGCATACTTCCCAATGGGTTTCCTATAATTCCCTACAGTCAAGAGACACATTTCTTATAGCTGAATAACCTGCTGGTAGCGCTCACTCGTCTTCACTGAGGATACAAGCGAGTTGTAGCTCAAGCGCCTCAAGCCATTTAAGATGTATCCTGCCTTCTACTTAACCTTCTAAATCAATTGCATCTTCACCGACTATACGTATTTAAATAACAATAGGCCTCATCTAGACTAGGATTTGAAAATGTGCTAACTGGCCTGTCCATGTGAATATACACTCCACAGAATCATTCCTTCCTCTCCCCAGCTACACTTCTAATGAGCTCACGTGCCTGTACACACAAAAGGTAAGGATAAGAGAGAAAGAAACAAAAACAAACAAAAAACACACTAAGAAAACTTTCCTATTTCCTAAGGAAGCGGTTCTTTTCCTGGGAATAAGTTAGGAAGTTTTGGCTTAATCCGATTTTCACAGATTGCCATATTTGGAGGAAAACAGAGCATTATCATTAGAGACTCACTATCTCAGGTCATCCAGCTGAGTCACAGTACATCACTACGTACTGCTTCTCTAGGAACGAGGCATTAGGAAGAAAATACATTGTGTGGTGCCACAAGTTCTCCTGGCATGAGAAGAGACTTGCCATATTACCCACGAGTGACAAAACCATAGGTAGTCATGAAGGTTATTTCAAACCACCGTTTGATAAATCTTGACATACCATCATATCGTTCTGAATCAGGACTGTATCATAAAACAGAATGTACATTCTACCATGGGAAAACCCTCATCTCAAAATGACTATTCTTGCCCTTGGTAGTCCCTTCACTCAATGTTTGATACACCTCTAACTTCTGTCCTTCTTCCATAAGGAGAAGGCAGTGGTTACCTTTGTCTTTGCATAGGCAAACTTTCACAAACTCCCCCTCACAAAGAGTCCACATCGGTTCAGCCTCACCAATACACAAAATCCAGCTGTTTAATACTTTTAGAAGTACTTTTAAATTAGTTAATGAATTATTCAACTCTGTAGGTGTTAAAAAATCCCCACAATTTTCACTAAAGAAGGGGTGGAAGGTATCAATCTCAGTATCTTGTCCTCAATACTTCTGTAAAGTAGGTAATTTATTGCATTATTTGCATGGAAACTTTGTCTGTATTACTTGTTTGTTTTGGCCAGAGATGATAGCTTGCCAGCTTTTTCATTAGAACACTATAGATCTTACATGCTAATATGGATTAGTCAAGTGAACTGAGAATTATCTGCCTGTATACGACCACAACAAGGTCCTGACAACATGGTGAGAGACTAGGATGAGGGTCTTTACTGCTACCTTGAGACAATTAACACAGCTGCAAATTGTACTGTGCCTGCTTTTACACAAGTAGAGAACGTAACACAGTTTTGTGGCATCCCACACCTGGCTGATCTTTGCAACCCTGATGAATCCATGAGAAAGTTGAGTAGATTTTGCAATGTTGCTATTAAAGCATGAAAGGACTGGCTGAATACTACATTGAAACGCCTCCCAGGTTTCAGCAAGATTTCAGGTCGATGTTTAGGAGTCATATCCACAGGCACTTAAGCAATCTAAGTGTGAAGTTAATATTTATGCTTTTGCATGAATTTCTGTAATTTTTTGGGGGGGAGGGGTAAATTCTGAAAGTCCACATCCCATGTCTACCTTTCTGAGTTCTACCAAGATCTAATGAGCAACAGAACACTAATCCCTACCTTAATGCTTCATTTCAGTCTCCTTTTACACTGACATTTTGTTGAAATACATACTCACTAGAGAGTGTGTTTCACTAATGGTCTATAACTGTAATCTATTATTTCCCAGTATACTCAAACTGTTTCAGTCTTTGCCATTTGCTTTGCACCAGACTAAAATGATCATTTCTGGGGGTAAGCGAATTTAAGAGAAAAGGGACACGTGCCAGCATGTTTATCCCATGCCTTCCTTCCTGGTCGTGCTGTCTGCGGTGACTTTAGTACATCTGCTCCCAAGTTTAAAAGTCTTTCTAGAACAGCAAATTCCAGGTCATAAATCATTATTTGAATAGGGGAGAACAGAAGACCGTAGGAGTGTTATCTATTAGCTATCCTACAACAAGATCAGATACTTAACCTTGAAATATGTATGATCTTATGGTAAACCCTGAATAAGGCAAACAGGGCACTGGTGCATTCTTGGCAATTCTCTATTCAAATTATCTCACATTTCGCAACTCTGTAAAAATGGTATATTGTACTATGTTGCACTGTTATGGATCTTCTATAGCATTTAATTTTCCCCAATAGTACAAGTGAGCAATTATGAAAAATTGTCTGCAAATGACTAGAATATGAAGCTGCAGGTGTGCTGTTTCTGTTGTGGAGTTCTGTGTCAAAAACCATATAAGGCTGTTGACTGACACCAATGCTGACTATTCAGCCATTGAAAAGAATGGTTTTGGGAAACGGATTTGCCTTTCATTAACTTTGCGTTTACTAGTTACTCGAGTCACTAGTTATTGAAGTTACTAGTTACTCAAGACACTGACAACTAAGAGCTGCACTCCAGCACATCAAACCCCATATTGCCAGGAACATTCAGAGAGATTAGATGGCTCAGGAAACAGAACCATCATCTCCAGAAACTAAAGGAAAACAGAGGCTATGTCTCTAAGCTTGACAGCTGAAATAAGTGCAATCCACAGGTCCCTTGACAAAATGCAGAGCACATTGCAAAACACTTCCACAGGGGTATGCCAGTGGAGCAGTGGCAATGAAGTGTATTTAGCACTGATATTGGTGCCATGCAAGTCAACCAGCGGAACTGGACTGCACTCGACCAATAATTTGATTACATCATTGAGGACACAGATGGACGAGGACACAATGTACAGTTTATCCCTTCTCTGGAGACTTCAAGTGTGAATGAGATCACTGATTACATCCAGACTAGAGACACTGAGGCAGAAGTGCAGTGTGAACATCTGTAGACTGAAAAGCTCCAGGCAAAAAAATTCTGTCTGAAACTGGGGTCCATCACCCAAAACGATACGCAGTAGACAGTCTCATTTGGTAGGTAAATGAAGCAGGCTGCCAGGAGACCAGATGCGTGTCCTTAAACAAGGTTTTACAAAGAGTGTTTTTTCTGTTTTGACTTCATGTGTTTTGCAAATTTCATTTTCAAAGACTACAAAGTGCTCAATAAAGAAATCTTTATATACAGGTATTTCATCCGTAGACTTAGCATAGGAAGCCATTATCATTATGCGCAGTATAAGGAAGGGGAAAAGGAAGCACAGAGAAGTGACTGAATGTTTCCCCAGCAAGGGAGTGACAATGCCAGGAACAGAACCAGGTCATCTGCTTTGCCAACCATTCCTCACTGCCTGCCAGATGTGGAAATTGAAAATGACAAGAAATAAAGATACAGTCTTACTACAGTAACAAATAAGAACAGCTAACTGGAGGTTTAGGAAGAGCACAAACATACCAGAGCCAAGGAGAATTCTTTAATGCCTAAATGTCTTTATATGCAGGGATATTAAAAAAAAGCACCTCCTACGTTGGGGAAAAAAAAAAAAAAAGCACGCTTGATTTCACCACTCGAAAGTTACATGGTCACTTTACGTGACAAACCAATTTGACATGTCGCAGTGGTTTCATAGAAGTAAGGGTTTATTGGTTTTATAGAAGTGCATATGTGTGTGTTTATTACTTTAGAATAAGGGATCCTCCTGTAGCACCTCCTAGGCAACTGATGGAGAGAAGAAGAACTCTATCTAAGAATTAGGTCACCTTAAATCCCAAATACTATAGAAGCTACTAGCTTTGGAAAATATTGCCCAAGTATCTGAGTCTGTCTGAAACAAAGTCAAGGAAAAGGCTGAGAGGAGATCAATATTACTTGATATGTGGAAGAGACTTGAGGAAAGAGGAAAACACTGCTCAGGGAGCAATAAGGGGCAGAAAAAGCTTGAAAAATTTTCAGATTTTTTTAATAATCTGATCTTGTTTTGATCCAAAATCTAAACCTTGGAATAGCAACACGGTCTAAATTCAATTCAAGGTTGCCCAGCTTCCTTCTGCAAAATCATCTTGCCCACACAGTTTTAAAAGCCTTTTTAAAATATATTTTTTTAACAGCTAACAGTTGTTAGCAATTGCCTGAGTCACTGAGATTTGGGCAGCAAGAAGTCACCAACCAACTATAACCAACTTCCTTCATGGACTGTTTCCCCTACAACTCCCTAGAAGGAGAAAGACAAAACAAAGCAGAAGTGGTGCAGAAAACCAGAAGAATGGAAACAATCAGTCCTTGTAGATTGGATCTATCTGAGAGAGACATTTTCAACTCAGTGCAGAGATGGTAAATTATAACACTTACCACCCGGAACAAAACGCCAACCAGAGCGTGTTACTGACACAGCAAAACTGGTGGTGTCCCCCCTGCCCCACTTCTATTACCAATCAGGTAAAGTTTGGTTTGCGGACCTAGCACGCAGACACAAGCAGTTAAAATGGCATAACTCATTTAAAGCGTGCCCATTCTTACAATGTTTAAAGCAACCAACCCTATAGTTCACTTGAATTTACCATTTCGTCTATCAAGCCACATGTGTTATACCAGATGCCAATGTATTCTGCTGACACCAGCAAAGCAATTTGGACAATTGATTTGATGGAGCACAGATCAGAGGGGAAGAAACACTGAAACTGATAACATGTAAAAGGAGTTATAAAGAGACAGACAGTGTGATGCTCTATGCTGAAAAACTCCTCTCATAAAAATATAATTTAGCGGGGTTTGAAACCAAAAGGAACTGAGCAATGTTTTTTCAGTGGTACAAAGCTGTTATTCGTTTCTAGCAATGAAAAAAGAGAGAAAAAAAAATGAGGTTTTAAAATTCTGACACAAATATTTATCCCAAACGTGTTATTGAACCACATGCGAGTCTTGCCTATCCCAGACCCTGGACACTCAGAGAACAATGCAGGAAATTCCATATTCCACTGAGGGAGGATAAAACATGTTAGTTTTGTTTTTTTCCTCTTTCTCCCCACCCCTTTCTGCAGTGGCAGCTGTTTGACAGTCATGCAGTTGAAATCTTAAAGTAAATGCTAAGGTGTTGCACTGTAACCGACAAAAAAAGGAGAAGGTGAGATACACCTTTTATCAGCCTGATTTTACCTGTGTATTAATACATGTGTGCGTGCAGACAACTCCGCACAACTTCAGTGCCTGCCCTCCTTGGGACATCGGCAGCTGAAGTACCCGAGTGTCACGATTACACTGAGAAATTCGGGTCCTGCAAAAATACCCATTCAGGAAAAAGGGTCTGCCAGCAGGGATTCAGTTTCAGGATTTGTCCCTCAGACTGATTTTCTTTTAAAGATAATGCTCTCTCTTTTCAGTCTCAGCATAATCCTTTAGCATATACAGGCAGACTCTTTTTTTTTTTTTTCTGGTGAGAACGTAAGTTTTCCCATATTTTGCCTTCTAGCACATGGCTTAATCTCTTGTACCAAAAAACGTATTGCATTGGAAATCTAAATGGCATTATATGATATGTCTAAGCTATCAGTCCTGTCTTTTTCCATTAGTCTGGCTGTCTAAATATTGAAAAAAAAAAGAAAACTGGAAGGCTTTTCTACAGCCCCTCAAAAAAAGAAGTTTGAGATAAATTTCTTCATAACCCATACCAATAGGAAGTATTCAAAAAAATATTTTCTCCTAGAGTAATTTCAGAAATATATTTCATAACATCTGCAGAACTATAGGCATTTTTTGTATTGCTTATGTTTTTTTATTGATTACCTTCAATATAAATACCAATAAATAAGCAACTTTCCTTCTCATTCTACTTTGATAAAAATAATGAAAATGTAACTTCAGCTTACTCAAGGAAAGATGAAACCATTGAGAACATTCAACAGATGTGTATGTGATACAAAAAGTATAGTTAAAACTTTTCTTAACCCTTCTATATTTCAGCAAGCACCTACACTTGTAAAAATATCAGCAAGTCTTAGGCAAAGCTAACAGAGTATTACACACACACACACACAAAAATAATAAAATAATTGAGCCCTCAAAAACGATAGGGTTCAATTAAAAAAAAAACCCAACCATACTAATTAAGATTAAATAAGAAAAGAGTTGTGACAGCTTTGCCTTTTGAGCTTTAAAAAATAAATACGTACTACCTCTGAAGTAGTAAATACTTTGCCAGCTGTATCCTGCTGCCTTCACTTATACGTAATCACATATTATCGTCACAAAATATTCCAGTGCAGTCAATGTCATGACTTTCTGAGGGGTGATGCTACTCACAACAGGTACATGTAAATTACCTGATCCTCTGGAGGTGGGAGAAAAGCCCTTGCAATGTTAATGGCAGTCTTTATAGGAAATTTTATTTCTAGTTTCCACCTAAACAACTGGATGCAATTCAGGAATTCTTTTCTATTGTGTACATCAAGAAATTAAAAATGTTAATCACTCTTACAATCAAAGCCCTTACTGGACAAACACAGTTCAAAAGACACAGCTGTTGTGCCAGAAACTCATACAATGCCTCGGCTGTAGATGCATTTTACAGGGATAAACTTATAAAATAAAACCACAGAATGTACCATAATTTTCAGAAAAGTCTTAAATGAAACAAAGATTCTTCTAAATGCTGATCTCACAACTATGAAATTTTGTTAATGGCAGCAAGTATTATTTCAAGATCTAAAAAATATCCCAAAAGATCAAAGCTCCCATTTAATTTTTAGCAATCACTTTAAAATGCCATGATTGGTATCTCTAATCACATTGTCACCTCTTACATATACTAAAAATCTGTACTTGTACATTCACTTGTATTTTAGCACAAGATGTTATTTCACTGCCTCATTTCATTACATTGATATTTATATCTATATACAGAAAAAGGAATATGGATTTTTAAAAAATAATAATAAAAAAAAAATCTAACACCCAAAAAAACCTAACACCAAGAAAAACCCCAAACCCCACCAACACATACATAAACTCCTGACTTGAATTTTTCAATTGTATACTCAGCCTATTATCTCTGTCACTATTTACGGGCATTATAAAAACATGCACATTTTAAAAGACTACTGCACCAGCTCACTCATCAATGTTTTAAAGAAATCTAAACCTTCGAATATTCCTGAATGACTAATAATTCCATACAATGTGGGTTGTGGGGTTTTTTTTCTACCTGCCTTTTCTATGACAAAATTTTCAAAATGAAGGAATAAACAGAGATCAACCCTGCTGCTTGCAATAGAAAAGCTGATTACTGCGAAGAACTCAAAAGAAAAGGAATTTATTCAGACTGAAAGCATTAAAAGCAATTCAAACTTTCTGGATTACATCATTGGAAGCAGTATGTAATTTGTTCCAATTGATGTCATTTGCTCACATAAAGCCATTATTTTACAAAGCACCTTAGCGTATTTATACTTTCCTTCCCCCTAACACTCTGATCAGACCCACTTGTACCTGACACGTGAAACATGTGGAAAAGACACTGCAAAAGAAACAAGTCTGACAAAACCCATTTTGCCCAAACCCAACTGATATTAATAGACAAAATGCTGCATCACATGTATTTTTAAGCATCCCCTTGTAACTGAAAACGTGAGAAGCATTGTCTGCATTCTGTTCGTACAATGACCTTGGATAACTTAGATCCGTTCTTGTGGGATTTGCAACTCTTTTCCTGAATGGATGCAAGATGAGGTAATGCCATTCAAAAGGGGCTGAGCAGCGAAACGTTACGTACAGAACTCAAATATCCTGGCCCCAGTTCTAACCTCGTAATTACATTTAACTGGGTCAATGGAATTTCTCAGCTTGCACTACTTGTTTCTCTCCTCCTCGATTTAAAGAGTGACGGTTCTAGATGGGTAATAAACTAATGGACAGTATTTCAAATTAACACTACAAAAACATCCAATAGCTGCAAGAAACGCAGATTTGTGCTGCTCATCTCCACCGTGGCTGGAAAGCGCCGGGTGATGCTCCTTGCTGCCTGCGCTATGGGACGAGCAGGCCCTGGCTGTTTCACCACATCAATAACACAGCCACCCAACTGCAAGCTGTGTTTCTAATTACCAAAAGATATTCCTTTCTAAGAGTGCTTTAAACGATAGAGTCTGTCTGAAGCACAGGATGATAACTTGTTTAAAGTGGCTCTGGGGTCAATTAAAATCAAGCAACTTCAATTGCATGCCTTTAGAACTGAATGGAGTTGTGAAAAAACATGTTCTGTACGATTTGACCTGTCAAAAAGAAAATCTGGCGTTTTAAAATCCCTAGAATGCAAGTCCTAACATAATACCTGCAAAAAATGAGAATGTGTTAAGTAAAACAGAGGGGGTTTGGTATCTGTCTCAAGCTATTTACCCCACAAATACATCACGCTATGCTTCTAAAACCTCAGCAAACTTAACTTTCAGTAAGCAAAAATTTAACAGGGTATAAGCTTGTGCTATATTAATCAAGCTATCCATAAGCAACTAGCACAGATCTATAGATATTTACAGATATATAGGTAGAGATAAGTTTCCTGCTCTGTTTTCTTTCCACAAAGCAATACAGAAAAATCACCAGCTAACTAGAGAAGGCTACACAATGCAGATTTGAGGTTTAAAACTATTCCCGAGTCTACAGTTCACCTCTGGCATAGTTATCTTAATTTTAAATGCATGCAGCTTGTTTCTAAAAAAAAAACCCATGTCAAATTCAAAAAAGGACAAATTAAAAAAGAAAATAGAAGTAATAACTTTCCTCCTTACCTTCTTCATCTTTGGTGGGTCACTGGTAATTGTTTGTCTATGCTTCAAATCCTGTTTGCAAACTATTTTTTTAAATGCAACTTTAGAATGCCATGCTTGGCAACACTATAAATTACAAATATCATACAAATATCTGCATACACACACACACACACCATGAGAAGGCACATACTTGTGGCTTCAATCCTGTGTCTTCCTTCATAAGAATAAAAGTTCTTAATAGAGAACTCCATAAAGCATGCTGAGCAATAACAGTGCTGCACATTCTCCCTAAAGTGAAGATGGTACTAAAGCAGATTTTGAGATAAGGATGAAAATTAAACCTCATTCACTCCTCCTTGTTCCTCTCCTGGGAAGACACACACAACCCCCCACGTATCACCAAAGGAAAAGAAATACCAAACATATTTACAGCACAGAAGTTATTTGCAATTTCTTGCCCTGGATGAGCAAATGTTAACTAAGATATGTGCAGAGAGAACCAGCTTAAAGGCTTTATTTCTTTTCTGAACTGGACATAAGTTGACAGCCCCAATTAAAATTAATACTTCTCCGCTTTGCTATAATGAGTTGTTGTTTTTTTTTCAACAGGACATTAGAATTAATTATTCTTCACATTATATGACTAGTGAAACATTGGAAGTTTTATAGACAAACACCAGTGTAAATATATTCAGATACAACCTTTTCCTAATACTTCCACCAGAAATCAGTGTTTACATAAGTACGGTAGAATCCTTTGCAGTCCAAGGTTACATAAAAAAAGTCAGTATGCCTTAGACATTTCCAATTAAACCTTAACTTACCTTTCATAGTCAAAATCAGCTAGTGAAACTAGGCTGTTAGAAATCTGAGTTCTTTTGTCCACTATCTCAGATTTATGTGCCTTTTTTTTTTTTTTCCATTCTGCTGCCATCTGCTGGCAGCAAATTTATTCCACATTTGATAGTCTGTTGTATCACTTACCACTGTCACAATAATGAACCTCATTTTCCACGTTTCTTGGCCAACCAATCAGGTGCTGTTACGCTTCCCAGTCAAAATTTTCAGTATCAACGGCCTGTATTTAGGGATCAACGTGACTCTAGTTGGCTCAGAAAAATTGTGCCTTCAAAAATGCTGTCCATAACAATATAAAATGTGTATCTTTTTAAATATTGAGGCTGTAAAAATATTTTCAAGCACTAATGAAACCTTCTGAATCTCTTATTTGTTCTCAAAGTACAATACCGTATCTTGAAGTTTGTACGCAACCACTTCCCTCTTGAGGTTTTTGTGCATTTTCTGATAAAATTCACAAGAGCGCTAAAATGTTCTCTCTTGACCTAAGAGGATAATAAATAAAATGCAACATAATATAATTTCAAGAAAGTAAGCTTAGTAAGTTGTGAAATGTGCAATATTTTTATGCTAACTAGTTTTTAATTAACATTCAACTTTAAGAAAGTAATAATAAATTATTTCATCACAATCTACTAAAATATAAAATATCATACTTACACAATTGCAATGCAAAAAAATGGAAAATAGTTTTATGTAGGCAAACCCTTTGAGATAGCACTGGTATTTTAAAAGCAACAGAAGCATTTTCTAAGGAGAAAAAATAAGTGATGTTAAATTGAAAAGTTCTGCTGGCTAGCCCTTGGATTACAGTTGTACATAGCTCGCTAGTGATAGGGGATGATGTGACTGGTTTTCCTATAAGTTCCAGGGACAACCACAAACCAAAACAAATTATAAAAAAATATCTTCAGCCTATGTTTCGTCTCCTTGCCTGGAGAGGTAGATATTAATTTTTTCTATAGAAGACATTATGTGCAATAACCACTAGCTAAAGTTCAGTATATGCTGATCTGTCCCAAAGATTACACTGAGAGAGTTCTCCAAGGAGCCTGCACGTGTTTATTTAGCCTTGGCTTTACTTTTTCATTGTCAGGTCTATCCTGTAGCAAGAAGATCTAAACTTTACAGACATAAACACGTTCTTTCCAAACTACAGGTGCACATAAATGAATTGCCAGTACTGTGAAAATAATCTCGGCAGTTTCAAGGCATCAAACTAGCCCTTTTTTAGTCTCACTGATTTGGCTAAGCACGAGAAACTGAGTTCTCTCATACTCCACAGACAGCAGTGAGGCATCAGGTAATCAAGTTGTCATTTCACCCAGCTAAAATCCACAAAAGCATTCGTTACCACCATTTCACTCTCTCACACAAAAGAACCGAAGCGATCCAAAAGCGAGCAGATCTTCACACAAACGGAGCACCTGTACAGCTCCACATCCAAAACAAAACACACATTTAGCGACATCTTCCAACCCAGCCGTTCCATCAGCTCTTCCCATTCCCCGGTCCGTGCTGAACGACGCCAGCGCGGCTCCACGGCAGCGCTCCTGCTGACTCGGCAATGGAAACACGGCTCCACTCAAAGGTCAGGAGGCTCCTCAGAACGGGGCCTCCCAAAGGCAAAGGGCTCTCCTGAGCTGGGAGCCTGGCAGATATAATATATTATTATATACTTTGCTAACACAGACCACCCTCCACATTCTGAGGGAACTGACTGACCTGAAGAACCAAATAAAGTGGAAATGAAAAACCACCAGAGCCCTATCAGTCCAATTTCTTCATCAGCACCAATGAATACGTTTTACTCCCACCTTACAGCCCGTGAAAACTTTGTGTGCTCATGTGTGTGCACAAAAATGTATATGATCATGTATACGTGTTTATATACACAGGGCATATTGGAATACTTTCGAGTCATTTGTCTTACAGGAGAAAGTGAGATGAACTAATCGTATGGACAGGTCTACAGTGCTGGAGGAGCAAAAGGAAAGAACGATGAAATATTAAACTAAGAATTGTGGTGTTGTGGTGTACCTTAAGAGCAAGAGTTACGGTTTTCTAGAGTGCTTCAACAACAACAACACCATTTGATCAACCTGCTCTTCGAAAAGCTGACACAGAACAGCTATTTTTCATGCACAGGAGCCAGGGCTGTGCCAGCCAAAGGATGCAAAGTTCAGATACTGCAGTTAATGAGAAGTCTACATCAGAACCCATAGCAAAGTCTTGATTGCATCCTCAGGCATGTTACCAGATTTTAGAGAAAAGAATTTAAAGAAGGAATGCTGAATGTTTCATCTTGTTCAATGTTGGTGCACTTCCGCAAACCGTCGCTCTGGTGCATTAGATGTATTTCAATACTTCAGGAAATGCTTTACAGAACAGATACCCCTAAAGAAAGTCAGGTCTTGGTTAAGGTAAGGACTGCCATCAAATTCTCAGGGCTGTAGAACAAACACTTGAAAAGTGATGTGGTAATGAAAACAAGTAAGACTTGGGAAATGTTCTTTTCAGTGCATTTACAGTCTTGGAGACTAGTTATTTAATATAGCATTATTTTAATTTGCATCTGTAGTTCTCCTATTTTACTTTTTAGAAATACAATAATCTGTGGGACTAAAGACAGCATCTTTTTTTTTTTCCTGTTTAAACATACATCAAATCAAACAGTATATGTAGGAGAAGCTTATACAGCGCATAGCCAGTTGAACACCAGAGCAAATCAGTAACTTATATGATTGTTGACAGAGAAACATCGTATCATCTTAATGAGAAACTAAACTCAAGACTGTCTGATATAGACAGTATTTCTTCTTAAACATGTACTAAAATAATATATTAACCAATAGGATTTTCGGATTATACGGCTTACCCCAATGGTATTCTGAACCACCTTTCAAGAATAACTATTCTTGTTTTCAAGACAAACATTGTTAAATAGTTAAATGTGGAAATATGAAGCACATACATGCAAGCATGAACAAACACAGAGAAATGAACACGGACACGCACCCTTTTCCATACTTTAGGTAGTAGAATTATTATCAGCTAGTCCAGGAGCAGGTTTTCTAGGAACGAACATGCGATTGACACACACACATTCCACTACACTTCAAAATTCCCTCATGTCCAGTACCAAGACAAGTAGCTTTTTAAACTGGAACAGGGTTTATACAGACCAGATGCAATCATAAAAACACAAACCACTTGAACCTTAATAAAATACACAGTAATGAAAATGTTGTAAAACAGATACTAAAAACATAAAATCTTAACAACCTTAATCACAATGAAACAGGGTCAAAGCCACTAAGTCCAGCCATCATTTGCTGAAAGCCAACAAACACCAGATGTATTTTGGTTTGGGGCAGGAGGTAGGAAAAAAACAAACCAAAACAAAACACCACACAAAAAGACGCAACTATTTTGAGTATCATAACAATCTACAAGTGATACACAGACAAAATGCATAGAGCGTTTAACATTTCACTAACTCGAAAAGTTCCAGTTTTGTACTAAAATTTATTCAGTCACAACTCATAATCTATCCTATAAAAGACACATCTGGTATGTGTTAATAATACACAAACTGAGGGACAGTTGGAATTTCTCTCCCCTCGACCCCTTCTTTAATATTATCTTCTGAAGAACTTTGCAAAACTCTTCTGAAACAAGCAACTCCAGTTTAACACAGAACTATAAAATCCTAAATATTTTTAAGTCACAGATCCTTATAACTTAGTAATTATTATATGTATATGTGATTATTTTATTTGTCATAAAAAGCAACATTTACATGAGAAATGTCTGAAAATGAAGTCACACTCATATTTAAAAATGTGTGCAAATGTGACAAAACATGAAAATGCCTCCCATGTTCCTCCTGAAAATAAGCTTGAAAGATTTGAATGATCTGCCACATCTGAACACTGTCTCGGTATTTTCCTTTTCGTAATACAGTTCCCAGTTTACCAAACTTTCTGAACCACTTCAACCTTCAGTTATTTTAAAGTAAACATCACACTCCTTATCACGATTTGATATTGTCATGATGCCATGATTACAAACAGCATTTCCCATAGTTTCATAAAGTACAGTTTATCAACTGCTAATCTTGGGCTTTACAGGACAGCATACTATTCAACTTAATGCTGATTCTGCAAGCAGCAGAAAGATATTTTTGCAGTTATAAATTACAAGAGTTTAGAATTCACTTCTCTGGGCTGATTTCTGTCCTTGCACAGAAGTCAGGCAAGTTAGTAGACCCTCACATAAGCGTGGGATCAAAACCTCTAATATTGAGCAACCCAAGCATTTAAAAAAGCCTAAAAATTTATAAAACTTGAAAAAATTGGCTCAAATTCCTTAGTTTGTATAATTTTTTAAAGCCTTTGCAAGGATTTTCCTTAGGGGGCCGGCAGGGCACTTGAATATTTTTTTCCTTCTGAAATAAAAGTGAAGATCTGTGACTCAGTAACTGTAGCTGCAGGAAAAACACCAAGTATCATGAGACAGACATGAAAATCACAAAGAACTGGCAAGAATTTCCTATTGCAGGATTGAAGTATGAGCCTGCCAAAGTAACTGAACAATTATCTAGCAGCCAAGTTGCTCATACAGTTTTCTAAAAGCAAATAGCACTGCATTCCAGATCATCACATAAAATGAATGATATAGGAAGATTCAGGCTACTCTAGGGAGGGGAGGGGGGGAAAAAAAAAAAAAAGGATGAAAAGGATGAATAGAGTGAAGCATTGCCATGGATTTTCCAGGGAGATTGTGGGATATCACTATTAGAAGTTTTTACGAACAGGTTAGACAGACATCTGTTGGGAATGAAGCAAGTACAGTTTATCCTCTCTCCAGGCAAACGAGTGGCCAACATAACATCTGGGGGTCTCTTTCAATCCTGCTTTCTATGATGCTACACTCTGCAAATGGAGAATAGAAAAATATTTTTTAAACAATATTCAACTTTTGCCACAGTGTTAAGAAGCATGCTTTGAAAAGAAAAGCAGGGCAGTGAAAGCTTTAAAGGCTCAAGCTGGACATTCTTTACCAGATACTGCTGCTCTCTAGCTTAATTGGACATTATTTCATAGATTGTTTGTTAAATCTCCAAACGCGACCACCGCTGACAGATTTAAAATTCGTCCTATTTTGAATTATCTGGAAGCTACAATATTTTTCTTTTGTTTCTTTTATTTTTCTTTTTTTCCTGCAAAAGAAATCCCTTTGTACTCTTTGAGGATACATACACGGAGACAAACACATATTTCAAAATACTGTATCAACCCTGCACCAACCTGTCACCCACCAGACATCACCTTGTAAATCTCCCAGAACAATTTTGTTACAGTCAGGTAATACTCTCTATAAACACTGATCTTTAATCACTGCTGTAAGTAGTTACATCCTGACCTGGGTGGATATACACTGCCACTTGATATTTAAGATATCAATCCTAATTTTATTTATGTACGTACACACGTGTATATGTATGGGAAAATCCTCCCTGGGGAGAAAGAGATTATAGCAAATATGCCTAACATCATAGGAAAGAGGAGAGGGGATCAGGCAAGCAGAGGCCCTTACTGAAATGGATGGAGTTGTAATTAGATGAGGGCTGACTCTGATCTTAATTTTGACATATCTTGCTTGAAATTTTTATTTTAAGCCCCGTTTCCCCCTGTTCGGTGAGCACAAAAAAACAACTCAAATACAGACTTAGAGGTGGGTGTAATAGGTCAGCTTCACACTGCATAAACCAGAAGGGAAAAAGCGGACTGTGAGAGGTTCCTGCCAGGGCCATTGTTAGACTCAAGTGATTTTTTTTTTCAAGAGGCCTTGAAGTAGCCAAAGCTGAATTGGCTGCAAACGTGAAAACAAAAGGGCAAAACTTCTCTCAGAATCCCAGGCTGGGAAGAAGCTCACAGCGAGGGGGGGAGGCCTGCGCGATGCCTGCGCGATGAGACAAACGCATTCACCAGGCTCCCCCCGCCCCGTAGGAACTGGCTCGGGTTCAGCGGCAGCTGCTGTTTTGGGGCTGCAGGCAGAGCAACAGACGTGAGCCGCTGCCCCCCATCTCCCCAATCACCCCCAGGGCTCCCTGTCACCCCCTGGGGCTGGTACAGGCCTGTCCCCCGGCCAGACCAGCCCTGGGACGTGGCCAGGACCTGGCACTCGGCAGGCTGAAGCAGGGACCTGTCGCAGGCCGCAGCACACAGGGCACAGCAGGGTACGGCTGCCTCACGCTGCCCGCGCCATCTCCAACACTCCTCACGCCATGTTTTGGAGCAAAAAGTATAACAGAATCACAGAATGGTTGGGGTTGGAAGGGACCTCTGGAGATCATCCAGTCCAACCCACCTGCTAAAGCAGGTTCACCCAGAGCAGATGGCACAGGAATGTGTCCAGGTGGGTTTTGAATGTCTCCAGAGAAGGAGACTCCACAACCTCTCTGGGCAGCCTGTTCCAGTGCTCTGGCACCCTCAGAGTAAAGAATGGATGGAACCTCCTATGCTTCAGTCTGTACCTGTTGCCCCGCATTGTATCGTTGGGCACCACTGAAGTGAGTCTGGTCCCATCGTCTTGACACCCACCCTTGAGATGTTTATAAA
Organism: Pampusana beccarii; assembly: GCA_013399365.1. Classification (NCBI taxonomy): domain Eukaryota; kingdom Metazoa; phylum Chordata; class Aves; order Columbiformes; family Columbidae; genus Pampusana; species Pampusana beccarii. Next base: position 77,426 of record VWYH01009549.1, on the reverse strand, counting down.
CATTGGTAAGATCCCCTCTCAGCTTCTCTTCTCCAGGCTGAACAGACCCAGCTCTCTCAGTCTCTCCTCATAAGAAAGATGTTCCAGACCCCTGACCATCTTCGTAGCCAGCTGCTGGACTCCCTCAGTAATTCCTTGTCCTTCTTAAACTGAGGAGCCCAGAACTGGGCACAGTACTCCAGATGCGGCCTCACCAGGGTACAATCTATTACCATTAGTAGACTTTTTGAGACATTAAATCTGATTTAGACCTGCAGTGGAGAGCTTTTATACTGCATGCATCCCATATAGTTTCCTTTGTTTTCTTAAATAACTACATGTTTAAGCACCCTGAGACACATCCTCAGCTGAAGAAAGAGGAGGTATGGCACTGCACACCAGTGAACAACTGGCCATCGACACTATCATAACTTCATTCTGTATTTCAACAATGTTGTCTGCACACCCAAATTCAAAGGAAAACAATATTTTCTTTGAAACATTTTATTGTGTTAGGAATATTGCTAAACTCCTAGACTGAAGACAGAGGAAAAAAACCTCCCAGTCCAGCTTTTGTTTGTCGCTAATTTATTTCTGTCCTTATTGTTTGAGAATTCTCTATCCCCTAACATTATTTATGTCTCCCTCATATAAGTAATCTCTTTCATGTTCGGAAACATTTATTTTGTTTCTAGGTAGCTTTTCTGAAAAGTACCTATTATAACAGAGTATCATGAATTAGAGGAATTAAATGATGTACAGAACATTACAATATTTTGTCAAAATCCCTATTAAAAAAACACAGCCCCAACTCTCCATTGCTGCCTCCTGTTTCAGTTTTTGGGAATAATCTCATCATTTCCCTTCAAGTTCTACTTAGCCTACCTCTCTCTCTACCAAAGCTCCTCAGTTACCTATTTGGATAACTTCAAGATTGCATTTTCTTCACATGCACTTTTTTTATTTCCCAGGCTGTATCAACTAATTGGTTTAATTAAATGATTTGTCGTCTCATATTTCAAAGGTAGAGCCTGTCATGCAGGAATCCATCCTACTTTTATGTTCACGATGTACACTGAACACATCAAATGCTAATAGTTTTCAAACCTGCAAACCTTTGAGAAATGTTTTCTATCTGGGCACATTAGGAGGCAACAGTCAGCGACTCTTTTCACATAGTATTCTTTTTCTACTTAAGAGTTGCATTTGGACTTTGCAAAACTAAAAAACTTATTTCTTTCAATGATAGAGCTGCTGCTGGCAAACTTTTTAAAAAATTAACTCCTACTTTGAAGTTTAAAATCAGCTTTTAAAAATCTTGAATATATATTTTTTATTCCCATTAATAACCAAATTATTCATGTGCAAAAGTATGTTATAAATGCAGATGTGGGCATGTAAATCTGTAAGGGAATGTGCACTAACTCTTTATTGTAACTTATAATGTAGCTGCTGTAATTAAAGCAATTACTAGTTCTTCCATGAAGTTATCTGAATCTGTGCTGGCTCCTTCTGTATATAAAATGGCCAGTGACCTAATGACCACCTTCAAATAGTTTTATTAAATGTAGGAAGCAATGTAGCATCACCAAAATAACTTATTTCTTTAAGAAAAGGTCTCATGACTGGAACGGAAAAAAAATTACTTCCTAGCGAAAACAACTGTCCATATTCTGCTTCCAGATACAGATTAATTATGCCAGATTTAATCTGGGGTAAATACCGTTTTAAAAACATTACCTCTAGGTTTATCATTCTAGATCTGTAACAATGTAACAAGGAGAATCTGCTTTAATTTCTCCTTAAAATAAACCATTAATTTCATACAGTCATCATAAAAATCCGCAGTCTAAGTGTATTTCTTTTATTAAAACAATCCTCCCATATGAGCCACAGACAGGTAAACATTTGTAAATCCTTCAGGACATCTTTTCAGATTATTCTGGTTTTTTGCTTATTACTGCACTTACGTGAAGTTATTAATTTATTTTAGTTTTAAACCATATTTTTTTAAATAAAGGCTTGTGAGTTGCTGTGGAAAAGATCCCGCCAGTCCAGAAGGAGAGTCAAATGTAAAGCAGATATTCCTTACAGCTTCCTCCATGAAAACAATCATTAAATATACGTGACCTATATCCCTTGACAGTGAAAAAGTAACATGACAGAAAGGAAAACCACAATGCTAGCAATAGTTGGTATCATGGAATTAGTAATAGCATCATGAATGTCCCTACAAAATCATGCTTAGACAACCAGCACAGTACAAAACCACTTCTATCGACAGCCGTTTAAGAGCAATTATTAGATTCACAATTTTTCCACCTCACGTCATGCAAAAATGGTGGCTTACAAGACAGTAAGAAACACTGACCATGTAAGAACACGCAATGCAAAATACAGTGTGCTCTTTCCATAAGCCTTCTCTGAATCTCGACACCACTTCTTGCTATATGGATTATGCTTTGGAAAAGATAAAGTGGTCCTTTACCAGTAATGGAGTTGTTAGTACAAATACATCATATTAGCAAGATAGGCTGGCTTAACTGAGAATAAAAGAGATTGAGACTTAAGAAGGATCCTCATGTTTGCTGGCCCCTTTTTATAGTGGTATTTAGGTACCTCACAATCTTTGTCTTAAAAGTATAATTGCAAAGTGAGGAATTATAATTGCCATTCAACAAATGAAGGAGAGACTAAGGGGCTATATTTTAAAGGTACTTAGGTGCCTAAAGATGCTGATAGGCACCTACTGGTATTTCAGCTCTTAACCTAATTAGCAGATTTAGTGGCAAATTCTAGCCCTGGGCATCAGTGTTTGATAGCTGTGCTGTCTATTAAATCACCGGGAATATCATTACAGCTGTCTTTCTGAGTTTCATGTTTAGTGCTTACACGTAACTTCAGCTAAATGGGAGAAGAATATTCCAAAACAGAGGGGAATAGACTTAAAGTGAATATACATGAAAAATTGGCACCAAAATACATAACAGGCATTGGAATTATGCCAAGAAGGGATATTAAATACCCTAATTTAGTTAGTTTAGTTGTATGACCTCCTTAGATGTATTAACCACATACTACTTCTGTCACATTACAGTTTGTCCTTTTGTTCTGAAATGCTAGTTCATAATGCTCCATTCTAGGACAAGTAAATCTCCACATTTATTTTGCTCTCAGCTTTAATGCTTAGGTATTTAATCTTTGTATACTGTGTCTTCACCTGAAGCAAAAAAATTCTTAAGTGTATCAGGTTACACACGACAAATAGTACGTTTATACAGCTAAGAACTTCTCTGTTAACTTGGCTACTATTTAGCATTACATGGGTTAAAAATATCTGCAAAACAACTCCCAGTCCAAATAGTGGATGGAGGGGTTGGCAACATGGGTAGGAATTCACAAATAGGTACCTTAAATTAACCTACAAAACCTAATAATTACAACTTCTCAAATCAAAACGAAATATTGGAAGGCCGACATTTATTCTTCTATTTTTGTAGCACAGTTCACAAATTGTATCAGATCTATATTTATGTCACTTCAAAAATAAAAAATGCACAGCAAATGTTTTCCACCTTGGTTTGCTTCATAGTTCAATGTTCAATGCAACCAAACTAGTATCCCTTGGACTAAATTACTACTGTGCCTTTTTTGGGACTGAACTATTCACTAACTATAATTCTGCTATATCCGGTGACATGACAAGAAATAAACTGGCTTTAGTTTGCAGTTCTCCTTGGTGCCACGTACCTGCCAGACCTGTCACCATTTTCTCTTCCGCAAGATAACCTCACAGTTCAGATGATCTCTAGCTACTGCCACTATGCTTCAAAATCTTGTTTTTGTGGAGGCATATATGCAGAACCACACTGCATTTCATCGATTATAGATCAGTCATTGAAATACACCAGAACATGCAATGCTGGTTTTTAGTGTCAAATGAAAGCTAATACTGAAGGTAAGTATTTAACAGTACCTATTAATATTGAAAAAGGATTTTAGAATTTAGTTTAAATTTAGATTGACCAGCTGCTGGTCAATCGATCTCAACAGCCATTTAAAAACAGGCAGGTATCATACTTCTTTTGAAATTCACAATCGCAGTCTAATCAATTAAAATAACACCAGTAAGAAAAATAAAACAATTCTATCATAGAGAAAAGCCATTACAAGTTTCTATTGTCATACTATAACACTTTTTAATGCACACCTTTGGATAAGCAAGCACATGTTGTCGTGATATATTAAGACTTCATTTTTTCTTCTTGCATCTTTTAAGTCATATGGATGTGTAGGGCAGGTGTTTAGCTTTTTGAAACTATTATATTATCCAAAAGTTAAGCTCAATAGCTGTTGTACATAAGACCTAGTAAAAGGGATTCTCCTCTAAGACAAGACACAAATCTACTGTTGTCCTGGGGGTACTTCCATTACTTCTCATTGTAAGACCCATTGTCTCCTAACTTTTTTTTGAGCTTTGCAGCCTGAGGACACTCAACCAACTGCCCTTAATTTACCCAGCTCTTCCCCCTACAACTTAGATACTAGTTCAGCCTTACAAATAGATTACTAGCTACCCCCCGCAGGGCTGTCAGTGCCAATCGTTGGACTGGGCTTCAGGAGGATGTCAGAGGATTAGCTTAATTGCCAAGACCTTTCAGATGACCTCAAAGCCAGAAACACCTTTCCCAAGAGCTACCTATGCCCACTCCTACAGTTCTCATCAGACACAACCCACATCATCACGTCCTTCAAGCCTCATCTCAGCAACCCGTAACCTCTGCGTCTCTTCAAGAACATCACTGTAGAGGCAAGACATCCAGTCCTCTTATTCACTGGGCCACTTAATGCTATCAGAGGAAAATACCACATGCAACAGAGAAATCCCATAAGATACCAGGGAAAGAAATATGGCAAATGCGACAAGTGGCACTAGAGCATGCCTTATTCTTCCTATTAGAAGAGGGGTTAACAAAGTGTGTAGTTGCTGCACATGTGTACATGTACATGCATACACACAATCTCCTCTTTCTTAGGCAAAGAACTACATTGCCCTTCTTGCCTTAAAACTGCTGGCTGAACACTGAATCCAGTACTGTCACACATTAAGTTTCAGTACGTAACCACCTAAACTTACTTCAAGATGGGCCAAGACACAGAATCTTTCTGAAGAGTTTTGGGCAGACATCAAATGACCACAGAGGCCTTGAAATATTGTTTTTTAGTACCAGTGTGTGGAGTAAAACATTTTTCCTCACAGATTTTTGAGAACAGGAAAGAAGTCTTACACTCAGTAAGCTTTTGACTTCCAGTAGGAATTTAAGTGCACTGCATTTGATGACAGCAGTTACCTACTTAATATAAACTAAAAAAACCACCACCTGAGTGCCTAAAATCAACTGACAATGGTAGAGGTATCTGCTTCATTTGTTCACAATATATTGTTTGGTACTGACTATTACATTTTGCTGGGGTGCAGCTGGCAGAGATAGAAATGCCTGCTTACTTTGTGCCAGGTACTGCAATGTGGGCTAGATGGATATCTCTGGGGAAAGGTGGAAGCTGCAGGAACGTCTCCTTTTCTGAGAGTTCCACACACTGTTCAACTGCTGAAAGGCTGCAGCATGCAGGTGAAATAGAAGGGAATATGAGGAACACAGCGTGCACGTAGCCTGCAGCATAAAGAGAAACAGGAAGATATCCAGGCCTCAGATACGAAAGAAAGTCTGACTTTTCTCTGAGGAACCAGCACAGTCAGTGTCAAAAATCATTGCAACCCAAAAAGCCATTGAAGGTTGCTGGATGAAGAACAAGATATTTTCCCTTTAGTGACACATTGAACGAAGTGGATATTTGTTTTCAAACCATTTATTTTTAACCCAGCCTCAACCAGGAGACCTCAGTGGTTTTGCGTTTTATCCTGTTCCAGTTTGTCTCCAGATAACACCAGACTCACTATACAACCTGTAAGCTGCTCTGACTTTTCTATGAGCGCATTTTAAAAGAAAGATGAGGGAAGATACACTTCAAAGCCCTGGCTGACAAGAGGTTTTCCCCTATGTTTCCTCAAAGGAAAATGGCAGGCAGTCCCTCCGTGCTGCTCCAGGGGAACGATGAAGGCCTCACTGCTCCGCTGGCAGCCTGGTACAGCCACAGGGCAGAGGGTTGGCCTGTGGGCCAGGCCTGGGACACCGATGCCCACCTGCCCTGTGCCAGCTGCATTACTACATCCATCAGAACTGCTGGATCAATGGAGAAGGCTTGGAGCATCGAGCCGGCTCCGGGTTCCACTACAGTTGCCATCCATTTTATTAAAAAAAAAAAGTAATTTGCTGTTCTCTGTGACCACAATAACAACGTTAAGTAAAAGGGATGGCAACTGCGCTGAAGGCTTGACCTGGACATCTGGCTACCAAACTTACAGCGGGTCTATCTTAGACTGTGTGTGCAGTTTGGGCTGTTACTGATTGAGAGAACTCAAGCGCGCCCTGGGCTAAGAGGGGTCTTGTGGGCAGCTCCACAAATGTTTGCAAAGATTCGTGAGTTAACATTTTAAAGTGTCTGAAAGCAGAATGTGGACCTGGCAGAGCGAAAAGAGAAGCCTGATTCAGGTGCTGAAATAGGGGCGTCTATTGCGATTTCTAGAAACCCACTATGCCCTGCCAGACCTCCTGTAAATCTGTTTTGTACATCAGCCCTCAGCAGATGTCTCACATACACAAGCCCATAAAAAAAGGTCATCAGGTGCTTACATGTAGGCACCTGAGTCCTACTCCCAGTATTTCAGCGGCATTTCTGAGAGAGTATTAGGTTTGTGGAAAAGGAACAGCAGTTTTTGCGTTGTTGAAATTTGTCGATTGACACTGGTTATGTTATACACCACTTTAATGTGCTTTTCTCACTTTATGTTATGGAGTTTTTTTGCTACTGCCTTATTACTTGCTGTTTATTTTATACTTATTTTAGACTACGGAAATTACGTCAGACAAAAAGCTAATTCGAGCCATTTTCTTATTTGAGTTCAAAACTGGTCGTAAGGCAGCGGAGACAACTTGCAACATCAACAACACATCTGGCCCAGGAACTGCTGATGAACGTACAGTGCAGTGGTGGGTCAAGAAATTTCACGAAGGGGACGAGAGCCTTGAAGATGAGGAGCGTAACAGCTGGCCATGGGAAGTTGACAACGGCCAATTGAGAGCAACCATCGAAGCTGCCAAAGAACTTGATGTCTACCATTCTATGGTTATTTGGCACTTGAAGCAAATTGGAAAGGTGAATAAGCTCGATAAGGGGGTGCCTCATGAGCATACGACTGAAAAACAATCGTAAGTTTAAAGTGCTGTCTTCTCTTATTCCATGCAAAAACAACAAACCATTGGATTGTGATGTGCAAAGGAAAGTGGATTGTATACAGCAAGCAGCGATGACCAGTTCAGTGCTTGGACCAAAAAGAACCTCCAAAGCACTTCCTACAGCCAGACTTGCACCAAAAAAAGTCATGGTCACTGTCTGGCATTCTGCTGCTGCTCTGATCCATTCCAGCTTTCCTAATCCCAGCTAAACCATTACATGTGAGAAGGTTGCTCAGCAAATCGATGAGATGCACCAAAAAGTGCAACGCCTGCAGCCAGCACTGGTCAACAGAAAGGGCCCAATTCTTCTCCACGACAACACCCGACCACATGTCGCACAACCAACGCTTCGAAAGTTGCACGAATTGGGCTACAAAGTTTTGCCTCCTCCGCCATATTCACCTGACCTCTCGCCAAACTGACTGCCACTTCTTCAAGCATCTCGACAACTTTTTGCAGGTAAAATGTTTCCATGTCCGGTAGGATGCAGAAAATGCTTTCCAAGAGTGCATCTAATCACGAAGCACAGATTTTTACAGGAACAACCTTATTTATTGGCAAAACTGTGCTGATTGTAATGGTTCCTATTTTGATTAATAAAGATGTGTTTGAGCCTAGTTATAATGACTTAAAATCCATGGTCCAAAACCACGATTACTTTTGCACCAACCTAGTAATTGATTATTCTTGGGCACGGGCTAAGCAAAATGTTTATATCAGATAATTACAGCTAAATATAAAAATAAGTGTAATTTTGCCAGTCTGGATTGTCCCACATGGGGGGCAGCACGGCGAGAAGGGATGGGAAAAAAAATTCACTAACAGCCTTCTGATCTGGTCTTTCTACAGCTCCTACATCAAAGACAGAAAATGAACCACCAAAAAGGAGATTTTGCTTTCTAATGCCATACTTCCAGAGACAGACAAGAAGTTTCACAACAGTAAACAAGCTCCAAGCTCTTCTCATTTCCAATTCTGGCTCTCTGGTGGCTGAGATGAGCCTAAAACCCAACGTACAAACCTGTGAGACCGACTCTCGGATACGACAGCTGGTGGTAGACAGCAACTGGGCAAGTGCAGACACGAAATTGTTACCAGAGAGGCAGGCAGGATGGCAGACGTTGTGGGCTTGATACTAAACTTCTTTTTCTTTGGGGCATGTGGCAGATTCGGAGCTGCTCTGTAGTTATTTAGGAATACCATGCATTAACTTTGTCATTACAATGTGTTTTTTTTTTCTACAGCTACGGTGATTTAATTCAGTCACGGTCTGTCTGGAAAAGCAGGCAGAAAGGAAAAGCATGGCAAAATATGCGCCACTTCTTTGAGTTAAAAGCCAGTGCCAAAAGAGGTAGTTTTGGTTTCTTTTCCAACCAACCCATAAAACCAGCTCTGACCTGAACAGGCAAAGCATGCAAATACTGAAGAATGTAAGAACGAAGATCAACACTAATAAAAAAAGCCTCAGGCTCCAAAACTGTGGTTTAGTTACTAATAGGAGAAAGTAATTTTTGAGTAATGTTATTTAGGCAAATATGTTTTCTAATTCACTCCTTCCACAGCTGCTGTCTTACAAGATACTTTGTGTTAAACATGCTTTCTTCAAACACAACACACAATAAAGCACAGATTCCCGAAAAGAAGAACTGCGAGTAAGTAAAGCCAGACAGAAAGACAAGACAGCAGATCTGATGAACTGAGAAAACTGAAATTCCACTTTGAGTTATAAAATAATTGCATCTGCCTCACTGAGCATAAGACACTTGCAAATGGCTTTCAGCCAGCTCGTCTCTGCCATTAAAGCTAGATATCAAGTGACCACAATGCTATGTACCCTTAGCATTCCCTAAATGCACGTGTGAAACACAGATGGTAGGGACAGGAGAGATGCTGCAGCTTCTACTGTGGTGGCATCAGCCTGGGCCCAGCACTCAAGAGAAATCCTACCGAAAAATAAAACAGACCTTCGTTGCAGACGTCGTCGCTCTCCATCACTTCTACAGAGAGCACCTTTCTCTCACATGGTGAGAGTGTTTTATGGAAGAGAAAAAACTCGATAGAGCATGAAATAGCAGAGTTACGAATGCTAATGTACACGACAGTATTCTCCAAGACTCTAGATTGCAGCCAGCTGTATTATCAGTATTCACTCTAAGGTATCAATAACCTGATTTTTGTTTTCTGAAAATGCCAAGACTGTGTCTCATTTCTTTGTTCACTGTGAAAGCTATGCAAACAGACTCAAAAGAGTCATTCAATTCACAGGATCTTAGTGTAATTTCTTTTTTCTAGAGAGAAGGTTATAGCGAAAATTAAGTACAGGAACCAGTCTACTGTCCCTGTGATAAGCCTTCTTCAAAATGGTAAACAGACTTTTTTCCTCAGTCCTCATGAACCTGTAATGTTGTATGAAACCCTACTGAACTTTTCCTTACTTCCCTAGGTTGATCGAAATGCAGCTCTTGGTAACCTCTTCCTAAAGCCCCAGATAAGAAATCGACTTCCTCCAAATATGTAACTGAGGGCTACAACATAGACTAAACGGGTCCCACTGAAAAAAACCTTTAACCAAACTCTCAAAGACGCCAATGGAAGCCATTCAGTTAGTGCAGAATGATGTTAAAGAGCAGGTAAAACTGGACATAAAACATGATTGACAGGCTACAATAAGACATTATCCTTACAGTGACGGGAAGCATTGTTAGAAAGGTGCACCCTGTCTGGTGGCAATCACACACAGTTCATCGAAGGTTAAAGCCAAATACTGGTGGCAAAAAATGCAATTATCTGGAACTTCCTAAGCACCGGGGACAAGGTTTTCAAAATGGCATGTATAATGTCATACATTAGAATCTTTAGTTTTAAAAATTCTGGTCATCCAAAAGATTGTACTAAAGGGTAAAGGAAGCTGACACTGGTGTTTCCTAGTGCTCTTTGAGAAAGATTTCAGTGACCTCATTTATGCTTAAGTTGAGGCGGGCCCTTTAGGAAGTTTCAACAATTACAAGGCAAGGTAAGTAATTCACTTGCTGGAATCATGAACACAACCTTTGGTTTAGCCATCAATTATTCCGACGCAGGCACGCTTTTTGTGACAAGAATATGCATCACATTATACATGCCTCTCATCTGAGTCTACCATTTCATTCATGTTAAATGTATAGATTTCTGCTACAGCAGATTTTAGTTAATCTTCTGCCATTACACAAAATAGTCCCTTAGATTTCCAGCTTAAAAATCTACTCCTGCTTTTCCAGGAGGCAGTCTCATACTAGGCTTACTTTCTGATATGCTTTGCAGCACCACGGCTGGCAAGACATTATCACACACATCTCTTCTTTTTCTGGTCAAGTACCTCTACTGATTTATACAATACATGATGCAAGAGCATGGTCAGACCTCTATCATTTAACTAGGAATATTCTTTTATTACATGCATTTACACCTCAAGACAGGATACGGCAGTTTTGTTAATCGCTGAATTCTTTTATTATATATGTGTTTACCGAGCCCCTTGAGAATACAGTCCATGATAACCTTTTTCACAAGTGAGACAGAGAAAGATGTCAAAATACGAAGCTCTTACCACCTGAGTAAACAAAGAACAATAAGGAGGCCTCTCTCACATTCATTCTCCCCAAGCAAAGAAGCTGCAGCTTTTGAACTTTGCTAATTCCCTTGACTAGCCTAAGAACCCGACCCTTCCTGCTGGTCCCAAACTCTTACCACCACTGGCCACCAGCCAGTGGACCGCTGTGGTTTTCAGGCTGATGGACAGAACAAACAGCTTGCAGTTCATTTGAAAGAGGGGGAAAAAATAAGGAGCTAATTTTGATAAGAGAATGAGTTGAAAGGTCTCAGGAGCAGGGAACAAATGTAAGCAAGGAGACAGGAACGAGACAAGGAAATGATTATGAATGTTCTGAAAAAGTAAATACAAAGCTCCTCAGGAAGGGGAAGGTTATACAAGGATGAGGACAGGGGGAGGAAGCAAGAGAACACACCAGTAAAAACACTGGAAAAAGTGATCTGAAAAAGCACGGCAAAGGAAAATTCAGGGAAGTTTACTGCTTTCCTGCTTATATGAACATTTTATTCCCTCTACTATTAATTTTTTAATATTTCGTCATTGGCTTTAAAGAATTCTCCAAGTTCTTTGAGGCTGCTAGTATGACATACAGTAGATAGGAGAGAGAATCCCTCAATAAGTGACAGGATCAACATCATAGCTACTAGCCTAGTAACTTACAACTGGATTTAATCAACAACCTGAAAAAAAGACCATCAGCAGCATTTCCCAGTTTTTCTCGTCTTGTTTAAAATGAAACAAAATGAAACACCGAAAAACAACAACAAAAACCACCACCTGTCCTAGAAAGGCACAACCCAGTAACAGCAGCAGCAGACCAGTAATATCTGGGTTGCTGAGTAAATGACCAGAGACTGAGAAAAAGCAGATAATCTTCAATTTATCAGTTCACTGGTCCCTAAGTGTCAACACTACTGATAAGTTCATTAAGTCAACAAGCAGTCCTGCAATCTATTAGTTACATCTCTTCAAACTTAGAGTGCTGAAATGTGTAATTAATTGTGTGTTTTTGTTACATTATTTGTTCTGCAGTGACAAAAGCTAATCCATTTCTGTGTTCTAGCTAGTTAGCTAGCCTGGGAATCTTCGTATATGTTGATCATTTAATGCTAAACAAGTGAGTTATTGACATTTAGAGTCATCACAAAAGACTCTTATAACTCAAAAAATCTGTTCCTGTAAGTACTTTAAAAACAGCTGACCTTAATGCAAATGATTGCACGAATCCAAAAGAAAACACAGTAAGAGAAGGCTAGCTGGAAATTTCAACAATCTTTTAATCCTCTTTCAATTCTTTATATTACCATAACTCTTCAGGAAATCCACCATCAAAATTAGGCAATTGCAAACAGATGTGTGGTGTATTTTAAACCCTTGTCAAGATCCTGGTTACTGAGCTAGAATCCCAAACAGCACAAAAAACATGAACTCAGGGGGTCACAATGCTCCCTGATCTACTCAGTTGCAGTAACAGGAACTGTAAACTATCAACTTTATTATCCATTATATCACTTATGCATCAAGACGGCATTCACCCTACTTCTATAAACAGGTTTCGTGTTCTCTTGGGATAAGAAGAATAACTCATTCTTGATGATGGAATCGGTGGATGTTCATCTAACCGCTTTAAGAAACCCTTCATACCAGTCAGCGATCGATAATATAAACACAACAGCATAGCATGAGCATAACTTTGAAACCAGCTAAGGCTTGCAGTAGTTTTAAATACAACAGAGATGTCTACACTTCAAGGTTGAATACGTACCACTAAGCTGAATACACAACCAATATGAACTACATCACCAAGGAAACTATGCACTCTTGATGTGTGAAACATGTCCAAACATTTACTTTATCTTATAAGCATACATATGTAGATTTCAAGTACAAGTAAATCTGCATTTTGTATTGCTGCTATTCTTTCAGCTGGGGAAAATGAATATGTATAAACCAAGGGAGCAGGAAGAAATACGATAATAAAGAGGAAAAAAAAAAGGAAATAATATTGTTTTCAGATTATATGATGTAAATACAAACAATTTCATTGATATTAACATCTTATTAAAACAACAAAGTGAAACCATAACTGAGAGCCTGAACCTAAAAATATGCAAAGTGGGATTCACCTCATTACCCGCGTCACTCAGAAAGTTTGGCATATAAATTCTGCTTTATAATTAGGCATCTATTCCAAGCCAGTCATTCCACCTCTTTCTGTTGTAAGCCATTGCACCGGCAAACTCATGCTGCTTTAGGATGACATGGGTGACCATTTCCCCCTGACTTCAGACATCTAAAACCACAGGACAGAAATGTGAAGTTTCCTGTTAGAATCACAGCTTATCACTACCCTAATTTCCCTAGGCAAATGCAAAGACACAGCAAAAACCTACATGCAATCTGAGCTGGCTAGATTCTGAAATCTGACTTTTTGAACACCAGACCCAGCCTTTCCTGAAACATCTCACATTAAAAAACAAAACAAAACAAAACACATTTTTATTAATATTGTTCCAGAAGTATGAACACTGACCACAACTTGTAACAAAAGATGAGTAATCTTTTTCATCAAGTACAAAAATGAAGAACAAAAAGGTACATGAGAATCTGAAAAAAAAAACCAACAAAACAACCAAACCTCTTCTTATATTTTAGGATGATAATCAAATTTGTTTGGTTTTTTGTTCAGGCACATAATTTTAGAAAGAGATATCCATGGAAAAATCAACTTGGAGAAGAACATGACTAAAAATGTCTGAGAAAAAATGTAGTTTGTGAAAAACATGTTTTATGTCTTCTTCACAAGGCAAATGAACCGAACCACAAGACAGACAGAATTTTTATATTACATTAAATTTTATATTAAGCCGAATGAGAAGTATTCTTGTTAAATGAGGCATTAAAAAAAAAAGAGTTCCTCCTCATACTTCATTGCCATTCCATCAAAAGCTGATGCATAATTAGGTGAAAAGGCGCAACAAGCCATGAATTTCAAAATACATGCAAAAGAAGAAAATAATGCAATGAAAAAAAATCTGTAAGCATGTGTGTGAATGTAAGACCATTCCTTCAGCTAGCTCAAATTTGTATTTACTCTTTACTCCAGTTTGCACTGACTCCTTTTCCTCTACAAATAAAACAGGTGTCTGAGGCAACTTTCTCTCCTTTTTATTTCCTGTATCAGCTGAATTAAATTGTAATAGATTACTTTAAAAAAAAAAAACTAGATTCTCTCCTGAACTTCTAAGTAATTAAATACGTCTTTCTGAAGACAAATTATAATGTTTTAGCAAGAAATGTTCTGAATACAACCAGGTAAACCCAGCAACTCTAGGAATCCAACCACAGTGAAAACCTCTGGGTAAAATTTCAGAGGTCTTCTCAGGAAGAAGCACTGCTCCGAAAATGCCAGATCAAGGAAGAACTGAAAACTACCTTTATGGCAGAAATTCTGGTGACATGGTGCATCTAATCTAAAAAAACCCAGTAGAGGACTAAAAGGAGGCTCTCATAGGTACACAGGACATGTCACATACCTGTCATCATGGTGAAACTTGAGCACAGCTTGTTTCTGTTCCAGACAGTGATCCAGTCACACACTTGACCAGTCTTAATGCAAGGCCTGAGAAACAGAAGCAAAAAGAAAAAAAAAATACCATCAGCATCCACATTTGCAAACCTTGAAAACAAAGATGCCTTCTACATCATGCTTTCAATCGCCTTGCGCTTGTGTGCTATTTATCATTGAGTTTGTTCCATGACAGAAAGGGCAAAAAACATGCAGGCCTCATTTAGGCCTATCCAGTTAAACAGTGAAATCTGAAGAGCAGAATTAAGTCTGCGTATGATGGAAACATACTGTCATAAGCATTTTGCCAAACACTATCTATCATCCTGGCACTGTACATTGCCACATATTTTTGTATACTACTTGATGAAGAATTTCTAGCCAATATACCCATCTGTCATGCAAGTGAAAATAATCCCATACAAATAAAACAAAGAAAATATGCTTGCAAAGCTACAATAAATTTGGGGTTCTGTAACTACACACATTTGAAGTTTTGTGATGCCTAACCTAAAAATAACTTTGTTATGCATTATCAATTAAGAGTAAATATTTAATGAGCAGTTGGTTGTACAAAATCATATTTTAAGTCTACTTCAAGACTAGCGCAAATTATACAAATTTTAAAGTATTTGAAAATAAAGATACGTTGAAAGTAGTTGTTTAAAAAGAAAAACAGCCCTACAGCCTAAAATTTAAAACAGTCTGGTATGCATTATAATTCAACTCAATCCAGGAGATCAAAAGGCTATTGCCACAAAATTTATCTGTGGCAATAAATCTTCAGAACCGAAGTTAGAGTTGTTCACAGCCAATGGAGTAGAACAAAACCCAACATTTAGGGACTGGCCACTCTGGTCATGACAGCGACAGAACCAATTTGCTACAGACTGCTTCCTTCCTCCAGTGAACCTGTTGGCAACCGTTCGTTTTTAACTTGGACCTCATACTTCTGGAAATTTAAACAATACTCCACCAATAGTTAAAAATAATGGAAGACTACTCAAATTCAGTTTAGAGGGTGAACACATAGGATGTCTGTGTTCACAAAAAGTTTTGATATTTTACTGAATTCAAGCTCTAAACCAACATGTTTTGGTTACAGAAGACATCCATGAGTTGTCAAAAAGCACTTAGTTGTAACCTATGAAAAGTACTCTGAGCGCAAATAAAGATGTTACATTTTCTTCCAAGAGACAATGAACTTATACTCAATTTAGAGGTGAAAAATATATACCAAAGGAATATTTTTATATTGGGTTAAGCTATGTATCTTGTAAAATTAAATATCTAAATCCAATTCTTAAATATTGATCTTATATAATAAGAGCTTAACAGTTTATACTAAAATGATACTACATCTGAATGAAACCCTGGGTAAACATTTATATTATTATAAGTCATGAAAAATACATGCCCTATATTAACTTTGTACAAACTACTGAAATATTTACAGTATAATGAGCTCTTTTCAGTATAAACCACTAAAATGCAGCAGACTTCAAATTACCTCTTTTGAATGCTATACCATACATAACACGAGCTGTGGAATACATTTTTACCATCCTAAACAATTCTAAGAATCTCTCCTTGTCACATCCAGCACAAAGCTAATTAGAAAGTACTAGCTTGCATTTCACTTCTTTTTAATTAAAGAAAATAAATGTTATTTCCTAGGCAGGTCAACATAAATGAAATTAAAACCCTAAAGTTATTAGCTATTATAGTTTAACCTGCCAACTAAAATTACTTTGTAATGGCAAAACCCCCCTTCTGATATCCATCTGATACTCCTTGACAAACTAAGACATCTATATATCATGAATAAACCATGGGAATGCTAATGGAACTAGTATCCACATGTCTCCAGGGTATCTGCAGAAATCCATTCTGAGTTGCCAGCGCTACACAAACTATAAAATTGAATGGAAAACCTTCATGGAGCTGGTAGCTGAATCCTTGCTGTCATCAGATACCTCTCTGAAACTAATCACCGCAATTGGCATCTTCATGAAGAATCTCAGAAAAGAAAGAGGATCTGAACTACATATGTGTGGGAATTAGCTGTTGATGCCCTGTATTTCCTACAAGTTACCATCTCAAAGAAGGAAAAATTAAAAGAAAAAAAAAAAATAAAGAATTGAATAATGTGTTTTCTGAATGCATTAGGCTCTTCTTATCTGAACTGCAAGCGATATAGAGACAATCTCCTCTCAAAAATACTCTCCTTTCTCTTATTCATAATTTTATTAAAAACAAAGTGCAAATAAATTGTTGAAAAACATATATATATTCTCTAGAAGAAATCCTCCTCCCTGCAGAGGACTAGTGAAAGATGTTCAGTGCCACCTTAATCCCTTTATAGAATATTTGAAAATGTCCTGAGAGTCAGTGAAAGAAGCGTCTATAGCCTTCGACCTATTTGGAAGCCTGGACATTTCTCAAGAAATAAACTATACAAAGGGCCCTACAGAAAGGGAAGGAAGCCCTCTTCATGCATTTTGAGTTTCACCTTCTACAATTAGACACACTACACTGAAAAAATCATTACCGGTTCAACTTGCTGCTATGGAAACTGTACTGGGTAACTATTCCCCTTTGGCAATGGGGATGCTCTGATTACAACAGTTGAAGGAAAAGTTAAATTCTATTTGTTTTCACCTGACCTAATGAAAACTCTTACTTGGGCACTGAAAACAATCCATCACTGTACTTCCACAAAAATGAGTTGGAAGAGGCCTCTGTAAAACATCACCCTTTCTTCACATTATATTTTTGGTGTGAAAAGGACAGAATAAAGTAAGTTACCTCAATTAAAAAGTGAAACAGGGAAAAGTGAAAGAGCAATAGAGGAAAGAGAATCAATATTACCAAAACCACAGTACTGAAAGATAGTGCCTAAGCTTAATAGAAGGCAGTTTACACAGCCTGTTTAATTACCGAGTTTGAAGCATTAGTAACAATTTATTATTTTAAATCAATCTGTATATAAAAATGCATGTTCAGCTACGCCAATTGGATCCACACTTAAAATACGAAAAACATAAATCCTAGCTGGTCCTACATTTGCTTTACCATATTTAACCATTAATTATCCCATATTAAAGAAACATTTCCTGGACCACAACCGTACTTGCCTCAAAGCTGCTATTAAATACTCAGCGTTGTTTTTGTTCTAGGAATACTTGCTGCCCATTCTCCAGGAGGACAAGTTACCTCTGTAGCTGTTTATCTTTCCTCAGCACACTGAAAAGTAGTGCCCGTGACACAGGACGGAACATTGTGCTTGCTACATGCTAACTTAAAAAAAAAAAAAAAAGAAGAAGAAGAAAAAAATTTTTAAAAAAAAAGGAAAAATGAGGGAAAAAAAAGAAAAAATAGGAAAAAAAACAGGGGGGGGCGGGGGGGAGGGGGGATTCTGAGTAATCTCTACCAGAGTGAAACTGGCAGCCTTCAACAAGATTCATGTAAATGGAGTTAAAATCAAACCAAACCAACCAACAACCAACCAACAAAACACAAACAGCAAGAACAACAAAAAGTATATCCTGGCTTAGGCATTTTCTGTCCTGAGACTTGAGAGAACTCAACAGAAATGAAAAGTGGTTTTATTCACAATGGTCACAGAAAGTTTTACTTTACGAAGGAAGGCTTCTAGTTGTGTGCATTTACTTAACAAGTGAAGTCTCTTTGCTTCGAGTATAGTGGATAAATTGTTCGGACTCCAGGTCCCTATAGAGAAATACGACCTCTGTAATTGCTGTCAAGGTCAATGAGAACAGAGTAAGTGCTTAAGAGCTGGACATACAATTTACATCAGCCGGGAGCAATTTTAACATGAATTTTCAATTTTTTTCTACCTGTTTGTTTATTGTTTTTTCAAACACTACAGTTCTGGAAAAATACGGTTATTCTGAAAATATAAAGTTATCATGCGAGTCTATTTGACAACAGTTTCTGCTTTTAAATGCTTTTTTTTGTGATGATCTACAGCAAGATTTAGAACTGCGGATGTGAATAACTAAAATTAAAGTCAAATGGACGCACTTTCCCTTCCAAAATATCAACAAGCTCAAGACGCTCCAGGCTGAAAAAGACAAAAAAAGCGGAACCATAAATGCTAACTTTATTTCCTCACAATTTAGGGATATATTTTTTGTGAAATTAGTTAACTGCTGTTAACATTTATTGAATTTAGCTGAAACATCTCAATTCCGATACACAATCTCCAAAGTTCAGTCTCTGGGCTACATCAGTTAACAAAATGCTGCTAAAAGAAAGCAGATTTATTTGTGTTAGACAGGAATGTGTTCCCAATGGATTCCAGTAACAAGGTTGCATTGGTAGTGAAATGATAGATATCTGCAAGGATGAATTTTGACCCAAATTTAGGCTTTATTTACCATTCCTATTTAACACCTCCTTAAACCCACTTGGTGCAGTTCTATGATGAAAGTGACCTGACACACTAACAGAACAAATCTGATACACAGTGCATTAACCAAACCAGAAAACACTATTCTTTATGATATCATTAAAAAAAAAAAAAAAAAAAAAAAAAAAAAAAAAAAAAAAAAAAAAAAAAAAAAGGAAAAATGCCAAAAGACCAAATTCACGTACTCTCTTTTCCTTCACACCTATTGTTAAGAAAACACACAACTTTGGGACTATGCTAAGTTTATCATAAATGCAGGAAAACAAAAAGGAAGTTACTTAATATGCCCTTTTATAGCTTTGACCTAGGAAAACAAATGAGCCCAGTATATATTTTGCTATAGAAAAGTGTATTTATTCTCTGCACATCAAAGATGCCACTGCCTTCCTCAGAAAAAGATACCTTGACAAGCTCTCAAAGAAATCTCTCTTTTTCAACTCATTTACTTGGCTACTTGCTAAAACCAAGATTTACTCCTCCTGAGTCACTGAAATAACACAAAATGATGTCTCTGGTAAGACCACATTTTATACTACTTTTCTGTAATTCCTAAACTCACAATTTGGAATCGGTCAGTACTGTAGTTAGAAATACTTGGAAGAGCAGTGAAATTATTATACCAAGGGGCACTGGAAGTTGACACGAAAATTCTGACCAAAAGCGTTGAAATGCTAACAGACATGGAAGAGGAAGGCAAAGGCAATCTAAATGGCTAAACAATGCTATTACGCAGATGTCATGTCATACTGTGTATTTGCGTGTGCTGTAAGGCAAGTCCAAAACAAGGGCCAATTAAAGAGTGAGTTTTTTCTTGTTAAGGCATATGAAGAACAAGAAATAGTGTCAAAAGCCTTACTGAAGTCAAGGTAAACAGCATCTATTGCTCTCCTCCATCAAACTGGTCAACTCATTACAGAAGGCTATCAGGTTGGTTAAGCATGATTTCCCCTTCATAAAGCGATGATGAGTACTTCCAATAACCTTCTTATCCTTCGCATTTCCAGGATTGCTTGTTCCAACACCTTCTCACTTCCTGCGGTTAGACTGACCAGCCATAGTTCCCTTCCTTGAAGACAGGGTTCCTTGAAGACAGGGTTCCTTTTGCTTTATTAGAGTCTTCAGAAATTTACCCTGATCACCACAACCTTTCAAAAGTAATCAAGAGTTGCCTTGCAATGACATCAGCCAGATCCCACAGCAGTCACGGGTGCAATCTGTTAGGCCCCATGAACTTACAGATGTCCAGTTTATTCAAGTGTCCCCTAACCTCAGAATCATAGAATGCCCTGAGTTGGATGAGACCCACAAGGACCATCGAGTCCACCTCCTGTCCCTGCACAGGACAACCCCACAGTTCACACCATTTGTCTGAGGGTGTTGTCCAGCCTCTTCTTGAACACTGTTGGGCTTGGGGCCGTGACACCTCCCTGGGGAGCCTGTTCCAGGGCTCCACCACCCTCTGGGGGAAGAACCTTTTCCTCATGTCCAACCTAAACCTCCCCTGGCACATCTTCCTGACATTCCCTCAGGTTCTGTTGTTGATCAACAGAGAGACGAGATCAGTGCCTGCCCCTCCTCCTCCCCTTGTGAGGAAGCTGGAGCCGCCATGAGGTCTCCCCTCAGGCTCCTCCAGGCTGAACAAACAAAGTAACTTTAGCTGCTCCTCATACGGCTTCCCCTCCAAACCCTTCACCAACTTTGTGGCCTCCTCTGGACACTCTCCAGTAGCTTTATGTCCTTTTTATCCTGTGATGCCCAGAACTGCACACAGTGCTCCAGGTGAGGCCGCACCAGTGCAGAGCAGAGCGGGACAATCACCTCCCTCGCCCGGCTGGCAATACTGTGCTGGATGCACACAGGACACACTTGGCCCTCTTGGCTGCCAGGGACACTGTTGGCTCATGTTCAACTTGCCATTGACCAGAACCCCCAAATCCTTCTCCTTGGAGACGCTTTCCAGCCTCTCGTCCCCCAGTCTGTATGTACAGCCAGGGTTGTTGTGTCCCAGGTGCAAAATCCGGCACCTGCCCCTGTTGAGCTTCATGCGGTTGGTGATTGCCCAGTTCTCCAATTTATCCAGATCCCTCTGCAGGGCCCCTCTGCCCTTGAGAGTGTCAACAGCTCATCCCAATTTAGTGTCATCAGCAAACTTCCTCAGTATTCCCTCAAGTCCTGAGTCTAAGACATTCATGAAGACATTGAAGAGCACTGACCCTAAGGTGGATACCTGCAGAACCCCGCTAGTGCCTGGTCACCAGCCCGATGTGACCCCATTTACTAGAACCCTTTGAGCCTGGCCTGTCAGCCAATTGCTCACCCACTGCACTGTGTGTTCATCACCTGTGTGCTGGACATCTCATCCATGAGGATACCGTGACAGACAGTATCAAAGGCTTTACTGAAACCCAAAAAGCTCACATTGACAGGCTTCCCTTGGTCAGCTAGGTAGGTAACCCTGTCATAGAAATAAACTAAATTTGTTAAGCAGGAACCTATCTTCCTACACCAAGAACTGAGTCTTTGTTGCTTCATACTTTTTCTTGGGTCTCGGGGACCTGGGATTTCTGAAAACTCTTCTCTGTATTAAGTGATATTTTAACATATTAACCAAAACCAAGGAAAGATGAAAAATAGATGAAAAAAAAATCAAATTTCATCTATTTTCATCTATCAAAAATAGATGAAATCCTATTCCCAGCTCCCACTCCCTTCAGAAGACTGAACATGAATGGTAGTATTTTCTTCAAATACCTCTCTACATGCAGTTATTTTAAGTTAGCTACTGCTACTGCAGTTCATGACAGTAAGATGATATACAGTAAAGAAATACTCAGAGAAGCAGAAATTCCATGGACTGAACTATTAAAAAAATAAGAACACCACCAAAAAACTCCACCTTAAAATACAAAGCAGAGAAACATTAAGTTACAAAAAAACTTATACTGATGTTAGATGAGCCTTAGAGTAGCTAACTACCAATTACTTTTAAGAGTGATGAAATACCATCCTTGCACCTGAGAATCTTTTGACTTTTGTATAGGGTTCTTTCCTAATGTGGAATGAAGGCAACAAACAGATTCAGAGTAATTTAAAGACTAAAAATAGAAGCACATCAAAAACCACAACTATGTCGAGTCTCACATGAAGCCCACCAGAAAAAGCACGCTGTCAAGCTGGCACAATAAAATCTGTGCCCTTGAGGTCAATCCAGTTCAATCGAGTTCATGAACGTAAACTCATTATTAGGTCAAGCCTTTACACAGGTTTACTTTCATGCTGTCCTTCTCCCCTCCAAATCTGCTGAAGTCAGAGTGCACGTCTTCGATGAAGTTGTTGCAAAAGGAGCTCTGAAACGGACATACATTTCTCAACCATGCAACTGCAAAACTACACGATAGATGACCAGGGTTTAAGATTGCACGTGGCAACTTTTGCTAGTCACTCAGAGGACAGAAAGAGGAAATAAAGACATTAGTAAATTTGGATGGATGTGAACAGTACACAGCAACAGAGAGAAGGACTGAGATTCTATCAATATTGCAAATCAATGCTTTTCACAGCGCCATCTGGCAAACATCGTTTAATGTAACATTAAGGGGAAGTATAAACATGATACACAGACATATGCACTTCCAGATTCTGTGGTTACTAAAATAATCTCTAATGAAGGCTTGGAAAATGCCTTCAGGGATACTGCCAGGTAAAATTCTGAGAGCGAGCCTGCAAGATCATCCTAACATGCCTCATAACCACTCAGAAACAAGAAGTGCTGCTGTGCCAGACTTTGATTAAGGACAAACTTTGAAACTGGGAATCTTTGTTGTATATGCAAGCAGGCTGCAGCAAATTACATACATGCATCATAAGCACCAGAAGTGTTCTTTCACACATGGAAAAATATTGTCTGTTGAGGACAAAAGAAAGTATGGATCCAAAATCTGGGTGCCAGACATGCTGTAAAACTGCACAAAATTACGGAGAGAGGAAGGAAAAAACAAAACAAAACAGTCCCCCCCCCAAAAAAAAAAAACCACAACCCCAAACCCACACAGTGACCAGCTACAACAAGCCAACAAATACCTCAATGAGAATCAAAGTTTTTTCCCCAGCAACAGCAGGAAATACAGAATCAATTCCAGGACCTACTGTAGACAAAAGTGAAGGAGACTGCAAAAATGTAAACAGGTCTATTATGGAAGTGACAGGAAAATTAACTTCACAAAAACCAGCATGTGTAATGGGATTGTTTCTCAGTATGCAGAGAACCAAACTAATAAGTGCCTTTTTTTTTTTTTTTAAGATGTTCCAAGCCTCTCTTCCCCTTTCTCCCTCAGGTCCCAACAATCAGCACAGTTCTTTCTACAGGAAGCTCTCCAGAACATCAGGCAGCGCGGCACAACTAAATAACTGTCCCAGATGTACGTATGTAGCTATAAGATGTTTACCAACCAAAGGTGTCACGATCATTGTGATGCTGCAGTTGAGGAAATTAAGTTTCTTTGGTGTTCTTTGCTGCAAGCCTCTATATTGAAATTTTGTGACAAGCCTTCACTTCTGTGATCTTAACCTAAAGATTTGGAATTACGTCATTAATCAATATAGTATCTACAGAAAAACAAACAAACAAAGCCAAAACAAACAAACACCACACACACACACACAAAAAGTTTCTTCCATCATAAAATAATAACTTGTCCCACACATTTACTTTCTTTTTGTATTAACTGCAAAGAATCAGATACCAGCATTTGCTTCTTTACTTGACTTTTTAAATGAATCTTGAAGACCGCTAAGAAATACCCACCCACGTATAAATGGATGGTCTAAAATAACCCAAATTACAGAATTAATTACAGCAGCAATTTCTCGTGATAATTTGCACAGATTTCCACTGTTACCCTGGATTTATCTTGTATCAGAAAACACCTGCAACACATGCACATCTGTTTTGTTAGCCCTCTTTGGCAGGAGAACTCTAGGTTTACAGACATAAGGGAAGGATCGTATTGGAGAAGGCCAGATAGACATGGCCAGAACACAATCACTAAGCAGAAGGCAATAACAGATCGGCAAATTGTGCCCTTCCTATTAAGCAGGAAAGTCAGTGGCAGCAAAACAGAGAAACACCAAGGTAGAAAGGAGTCCAGCTAACCTCCTATTAGCTATAAAGATGTTCTTTTCCTATGTATGGTCTATGTGTGTTTAGGAAGAATTGTTAACTCCCCACAGCATGTTCAGGCACATAATCGCTTTGGGAGTAAAATAATATTCCTGACTTTCCTCTGCAGTAGTGAAATATGGCATTACTATGCCTTTCAACTACTATTTACATAATATGACTC
Organism: Pampusana beccarii; assembly: GCA_013399365.1. Taxonomy (NCBI): domain Eukaryota; kingdom Metazoa; phylum Chordata; class Aves; order Columbiformes; family Columbidae; genus Pampusana; species Pampusana beccarii. Next base: position 53,158 of record VWYH01009549.1, on the reverse strand, counting down.
ATTAAGTGCTATTTCAATACCATTCTTTTATACATGAAACGGGGGGAGAAAATAACTCCGTTCCAAAATGAGTGACAGCCATTCAAATGGGGGAGGCCAAATACAGACAATTCAATGGTGCCACGCTTGCCCACTTCAGACCTGAGTTTGACCAAACCAGAAGAGAACAAATAACCTTTTTGAAAATATCTTTATTAAAAATATTGAATGTATTAAATTCAAAATAAGAATCGCTATTCTCCAATATTAAGTAAGCTTCCCACTTATAGTGTGTTTTTTAATTGAGGCTTAAAAATCATCACATAATAAATACACCACACCCCATATGTATGAAAATCCTCAACATCCAGTACATGTTTGACTCCATTTTCAGCCATGGAAAATGGAAAGGTTCAACAAATTTAAATGACGTGATAAATGGTTTAACCTCAAACCTGTGACAAACCCAGGAATACTGAACTCCCCATTATCATTACTTCCTTTTAAAGCTGTTGCATTAAGAGAAAACCTACTTGCTGCAAAAACTTAGATGCGGTTCTCTCAAGTTTTGCTCACAGATTGCGAGTTAACTGATAGAGGACACTAAACTCACAACCATCTAACAAAACAAACTGCGGTCCTGTTATATTCACAGAGGTATAACAATGCAGGCCTCACATATGTGCAGCTACAACAGGAAGAATTCAGTATCATCACTTAATTGCTGCTCTAGGGCCCCCCCTGGGCTCAAAGTGACTGACACCTCCAGCTCCCCACAGCTCAGACACCCCATACAGGGCAACTGAGAGATACTTTGTGGTTCCTACAGCTCCAATGACTTGGACAGACTATTTAAAAGTCCATCTGTGGGCTATACAGGAGTCTCCTGTTATAGAAGGCCCTGAATTGGGATGACATCAACTACAAACACGGAACCTTCTCTGCTGTGCAGTAGGAAGAACAAATCTACTAGTTATGAAAAAGGGAGAAAACTGGACAGTCTGAAGCAAATTTCATGTAATTTAATAACATAATAAACCCAAAGAATCTTATTTTTCAGATGCACTTAAGGCAGTGAAAGTAATCACTGTCATACATGTAGCTTGACAACAATTAGATCAAATGTGCTTTAAAAAAACGCAGTTGTTCAATTGAAAAACAGATGTCCAATCATATGCACAGAGTACGAGTATCTAGAGAACTTTGCTTGGAGTGTCCATGTATAAATTGGAGAGAGTATACCCATCAGCATAATCAGACATCAGTGAACAAATATTTTAACTTACCTTAGTAAGAATACTTTCCACCTCTGTGGAAAGTCCAGCTTAAGTTTTTGTGATACTGCTCTGATTTCAAAAAGCATAATAGGACACTTCACTGCCAGAAGAGAGAAGGCAATTTAGAAGCCTTCTCCTCTCCTCTTCAGCAGGGCTTCATAGAGACTCATGTTCCCAGTCAGCTACACGTTCAGCAGGATCTGAATGCCATTACATTTTTTCCAATTTTCCTGCCTATCTGCCTCCATTTACTACCCTTATTGCTTCAGTCATGGTAAATTCAGGATGTAAATGCAATTTACCAACTCTTTTAATGAGTTTTAGTAAGTTCACCTCATAAATAAATAGATAGATAGATAGATAGATAGACAGATAGACAGATAGATAGGAGGGGGTGGAGAGAAGAAGAGGAAGAAGAGTAAATTTTGCTACTACAAATCTTTCGGCTTCCATCCAGATTCAGATATGGGTGAGGATAAGAGTCTTATGCTTCATAGCTGCTTTAATAACTTCTTTACTGCAGCAGTGATTACATGCATTTATTTTGCCTGTTATTTCTGTAATTTTCAAACAAAATCTGCGTTTGCCTACAAGCACAAAGTCTGCCTTTACCTACAACTCTCTAAAATGAGGATTCTGCTAAAGGAAGCGAGTCTCTCTTTGTACTCCTGGAAGAAAAGAACTTTGCCCTCAATATATGAGTTGAGGTATTAAAGTTCTTTACCATTATACTGGAAAAAACCCCCATGTTTCATCGTGCAATAGACTATTGAGAAGTACAGAGAATAATTACAGTCTGAGGCTGAGAGTAAACAGTATACTAGATATAGTTGCTGGGAATCTTCTAAGGAGGAAAGCAGCAAGCACAAGGAACAAGCAATTAAAGAGCAAGACGAAAAAATAAAGGCACAGAGAGAACAATAACGCACCGCAAAGAGATAGAGGCATCTCATCACACATACAAGGGAAAAACAGGCAAAGGATGCAGGAAAGGTATTCAGGAAATTACATCAGGTAAGCAGAGGTCCTATGCCAGATTTTGATTTAGGTTGATATATTTATGCCTTGATGTTGCTTGCTGCCTGGTATGCAAGATTTAGAGATTATTTTTAGGAAAGCTGAGAAAATTCTTACCTGAATTTTTTATTTCAGAGTAACATTAAATGATCAGCTGCTTCCGCTTCTGTCAGACTATGACATGCCACATCATTTAAATAAAGGCATCTTGAAAGGACGGATTTTCAACATCATTAAAATAATGTACTGGGGGATGGGGAAGACAGCACTTACATCGACATGATTGCAACTGCACAAAATGTGAAGCAAATAAACCATTTGGCTGCAACTACAAAAAGCAATTTAGCCACTGGAATTCCATGCTGATTTTCTGTTTTCTTGGACAAGAGGGGCATGAAAACCTGCTACTGACATATAAAACACAAAAGAGCATCTGTCAAAACACTACTCTCTGATCTTGAACTGGCACGGTTGCAGAGAACAACTCTGCTTTTAACTAAAGAATGAAACAAATCGCTGGTTTCATCAATTCTTAATGGACTTCAATTTCAAAATTAGCAGCAAATGTTAATACTGCTAGCTTAGCAATGCTTGTGTATATAATGGAATGAAGAACATCAAATTGAAGATCTAACAGGAGTGCAACTTCTTTGGGCCAGTATTAGCATTTTTGAGTGGTCACATGAATACCCTTCCTCTCCATGACTCAACTGAAAATGAGGCACCTGCCATATGCAACTACATTACCAAGCACAGGACAGGACCAAAGGATGTAGGAGATAGTAAATGAGACAACATTACTCATTTAAAGTGGAACACATCACACGATAAATATTAACATAAATAATAAGAGCATTCTTGAGTACTTTGGTCAATTTTGCAAAAGTAAAAATTAACATTTTAAAATTTAAAAAATGTTACAAACTATGCAGCGATTTCCAGCAGATTCCAACATTATTGCTACGTAAAATAAACCCAGTATTTTGGAGACTATGCGTGGTTTTGAACTTCAGTACAGTCCACAGCCTGAGAAAAAACACACACAAGCTGTAAATAAGTTAAGCCCCAAATACATCTTGCACGGACTGAGTTTTTTTCTGTTTTGCTTGTATGTGGCACATCAGGAGCCATTTCATAATTATTTTGTAATTTTTTCCTTAAGAAACCTTACAAAGTAGTGAAACACGGACTTGAAAGATTCCAGGATATTGGTAGGAACTCTATTCTCCACAACTCACTTGTCTCAGAAAGGTCAATTAGACACTTGCCAGTCAGAAAGGCATCCCATAAACAGAGTGATGATGTGCTAAGAGATTGCAGATAAGTTCATAGACAAATGAAAGGCAAAATCTCCAAAGGATATGTTGACAATTTTTGTCTATCAATCCGAAATGACTAAAGATCTTGTCTCCCAAAACCAAAAGGTGACAGTTCTTTTATCTTGTTTCATCTTGGGTTTCTGGGGTTTGAATTTTGTCAACTATCCGTCTTGATTACGTTTATACACAATTTAGCACACAAGTTAAGACTTCATAGTGAAGGCAACTGTGAGGCTGATGTGGCCCCAGTGAAAATGAGTTTGACACCCCTGCTATAGAGGAATATATTTAATATATTATGTCTAATCTGTGTGTACGGTGATACATGTCTGTTTGTAACAAGCAATATAAAAAGGATTAAGTAGGATTTGTGATAAGGATTTGTGAATAATTTGTTCCAGTTTAGCACTTTTTAGATGTTATGACATCATAGTTAATTCCAAACCTCTTGATGTAGTTAACCTTGATTTATAAGAGTATCATATTCCCACTTGGGCACAAGAGAAACAGAATACTAAATATCACAGCTGACACCCTTCCCAAAGGCACCATCAAAGATTTCATTGAAGATCTTAAGATGTAATAAGCCAAAATCCCAGCCATTAAAAAAACCTTCACACATGAACATATTCACTTACTGTTTCAACAAAATGCTTCTAATATTAGAGCTACAGCCCTCCCATACAAATCGATTCCTTGTTTCACTTTGTCACCATCTGTGTAACGTGAGATATGAGAATTGAATATTAGGAAGATCACCCATTATTAACAGACTGCATTAATTACGTTACAAATAATGTTAATAATTCTGCAAAATAAGCAACGCTGGAGACTTCAGGACGGAATCAAACTTCCATTGTGTCAATTGCAGCCAACTCATACAAATTGCTCTTGGAATAGGAACCTAAACTTAAATTCCTTCAGAGCGACTGGTGCAATTTCCTGTAGCTAGCGCAAACTGTTGCCTCTTCTATCACTCTATCCCGTATTTTCAAGTATTCCTCCACAGAAGCTTCTACCACTGGCTGTAGCTTCTAAGTAAATAAATAAAATTTTCTTCCCTCATTTTCTGCCTCAGTAGAACAGCTATCAAGGCAAAGCACAATAAAAATTCCAGTGAACCACTGCACTATTGTTTCAGTAGGCATGCAGCAGAAGGAAAGCTGTATCAGACAAGTTCTAAATGAAATCTCAAATGCAAGACACTATAGGGAAAAAATCGGTTTAGTTTGTTCAGAATCAGAATGTCCAGCATAGAAAGAAGATTAAACACAGTATCTCTACTTATACCTAGAACACAGAAAAAAATACGCTTACTAAAGTCACCACGTAAGCTCTCTGTGTACCAACACTGTTTCGATGCTACTACAGTCCCTTTACACCCAAGAGACGAAAACAGAAATAGCTGAGCATTCAGGTGTCCCAACTGTGAGGATTGGAATTCCGGCCACTCGCTCTGTTAGATCTAAGTGAAGCCTGGTGATCTTTTGCAACATTTGTTCCTTGGATTGCATTAAACATTTACTTCCTGAAAGATTGAGATGATTTTAAGTACAGATTTTATCTTTTCAGATGTGAGTCAGAACAAATGAGCAGGGTGTCTGGCTGCTGCCGGACTGGTTTGGTTAAGTAATACACCTCCTTAATTGAAAGCAGGGAGTTCTTACTGGTGACACCAGTAATGAAATACAATCATTTTGTTGAAAGGTGTAGGACATAGCTGAAGCCATAAATCATGGGTCTTCCTGAACGCCAAACTCAAAAGCATGCTTTGCTTTCCCTCGGCCTGCCATCAAACATCCATCCTCAGCAGGGCCAAAGCACACAGTTCTTCCAACGGATACTTCTAAAATATCTTTTTCCACAGGATCTGCTACAGTGATTTAGGGCTGTCCCTGGATCCTGTATCATTCTCTCCTTTCCCTTTACTTCACTGATTTTCTTTTTTCTTCTCTCCAGGCTCAACACCCCACAACAGCACTACAATTACACGACAGCTCACTCTGTAAAACAGGGTTTAGTCACCTCAGTGGACATATGAGTGGGATAATATAAAACCTTTTTTGGGGAGGACTGTACTTGCTTCTAGGAAGATGGCTCGTTAGGCCCATATAGAATGCACCTTTTGACATGCCAGATGTACCTTGTTCTTCAAAAGACAATCTACACTTCTTACAAGGAAAGCTCATTCAGTTTCAACTGTATCATCCCTGAAGAGGCTACGATAACCTCCATTCCTAGTATGACTTTAACACTTTGGGTTAAAAATATACAATTTGAGAGAGAGATGAGAGAAATTAATAGCAGAGGTTAGAACAGAATTAATTCTGTAACTACAATAGGGTCAGGGCAAACACTGTCAGTGAGCTGTCATGCAGAACAGTTTTGTGTCACTATTAATTGCTAGTTTTTCTAATATAAAGAACTACAAAATCAGACAGATGATGTGTGGCAGCATATAAAATGTTAAGAATATCCTGTATTTTCAAGAAAGCAGAATTTGCCTTTTTTTTTTTTTTTAGTTAATATTACTCAAAAGTACCCCTACAAAATCTGTAACTATCTGTTGGTGTTAAGAAATTCCAGTAATATTTGTCCCCTTAACAACACTAGTCATGGAACCAGGCCATAAGCATGTGATCTGGAATGGAACTTGGCACAAAGATATTTTAGCTAGGAGTGTTTTACCTTTGAAAGATACACTCTCAAAATTTAGTTTAACAATGTGTAGGCTACAGATCTATAAAACCAAAAAAAGCTACTTTGGCGCCTGAGATGAAGACATTCCGTTTCTACCTGTGTTTGCAGGTGGAGTTTTTTGACTGATGCATAGTAAGGCTGCAGCATGGACAAAGCATTTACAGACAGCAAAGAACCTCCAGGAGAGACTACATCTATGAAAAAGATTTTGTTGGTGTCAGAGAAGGGCTGAGCTCACCCATGATGAGGATGACAATGCAAGTTCTCTCTTTTATTCAGACACTTGCTTTTTCTAAAACTTCTATTAAAAGCTCACCTAACTAATTGTATGGATAGTACTCTAACAATTTCAGTTTATCAGTGATGGAGCATGCTTCTCTTTCCCCCCAGTACAATATTCCCCAAATCCTTCCAATAATCCCTACCACCACAAATTATTTTTGTCTTGCCTACTGTTCGGGCAAGGACTGGCCTGTGTTGTAGCTGAAACATAGAATCATTGAAGCATTTTGGTTGGAAAACAACTTTAAGTTCGAGTCCAACTGTTAACCTAACACTGCCAAGTCCACCTCTAAACCATGTACCTCATCTACACATCTTCTAAACGCCTCCAGGGATGGTGGCTCTACCACTTCCCTGGGCAGCCTCTTCCACTGCCTGACAACCCTTTCCGTGAAGAAATTTTTCCTGATATCCAATCTAAACCTCCTCTGCTGCAATTTGAGGCCGTTGCCTCTTACTGTCTCTCTTGTTCCTTGGGAGGAGAGACCAACACCCACCTTGCTCTAACCAGCCGGCAATGCTGCAGAGGCAGAGCGGGTGACGCAGCTGTACCTGTTCTGAACAGGAGGCCAAAATCTGGGGTTTGCATTTCTGATGCTTCAGGGCCGCGCAAGGCCTTCCAGGAGGTATATTGAGCAGGCCCTGTGTGGAAGGAGAGCAACAAAAGGGCCACCTCCCTGTCAAACCCAGTTAAAAGCATCAATCAGTTCAGAGGTTGTTAACAGGGACATGAAAGGCAGACATGGCACGGTTGAGTCAATCTCATCTCTTAAGGAAATCAGGTTAAAATAGAAGTTTGGGGGTTGTCTCAAAGACTCTTTTTTTTTTTTCTCTGAAATTACAAAACTAAGTTACAAGTCCAATACGACAGCACTGCAATTGGTAGTCTGAAAGCCTGAGTTTTAAAATGAGAGAGAGAACTACCACAAAAATTTCTGTGGTGCATGGAAGACAGGACATGTTAAAAATTTGGTTTTATGCATTAATGAAAGCACTCAAGCATCATTGGCCAAAACAGATTAAAGACAAGTCCAAAGACAACAGAATGGCTAGAAAGAATATTACAGGTGAAAATGTTACACCAACTCTAACGTGGGAAATTACGCACTTTATGCAAAATCATAAAAATTAACGTGCATGAATGAAATTTAGAACTACTCATTTTCTAAAGAAAATATCCCGAGTTACTAGTGCCATTTTGTTTCCTGTTGTGTTCCTTGGTTGATTTGCAATCCCAGATAGGGCCTGATCTAGTAAATGTTTCCAGATGTAAAGCTCATATTTAATACTCCACCTAGAAGTAAATCTTATTCCCACTAGTTACTGTTTGTATAACCCTTCTGAGTTCAGTCTTTAAAAAAAAAAAGTAAAAAACGAAGAGCATATCCATTAGAAAGTTATTAACTTACTTATTCCCTGTCAGAGATAAAGGAACATGGGCCTCAGCCATCAATCAAGGTATTGCAGATCATCTATTTTAGCAAGATAAAATTCCCACTGACTTCTGTGGAACTTGGGATCTCACCCAGGTTACTGACAATCTGACTCAGGAACGACTGAGGAGGGGAGCGTGGGATAGTGACAATCTCCAAAACCTTTCCACTGCTCCACAGAAATGGCACACGCTTAATCTACGCCACCGTGCATTGCCTACCACCCTATCATACATACAGAAAATAGCCCACAAGACATTTTAAAGGAACAGAATAAAGCTTTTAGCCAGTTGTCCATGCAACAGAAAAAGGAGACCACTTAGGCTACCAACAGCATTATTTCACTGGCCAACAAGTGGGGCTGGCCTTCAGTTGTGTACAATACAGCAGATTACTTTCCACGCCATCTAGAAATCTTTTGCGCATCAATTCAGGTTGCTTTGTTTGGTTTTTTTTTGTTTGGTTGGTTGTTTTTTTCCTATCACGTCTAAACCTTCCTTGAAACTCAGGCCAGAAACTCAGTGAGATAATGGACACGGCAGCTACATTCAGAAAACTGCTGTAATCAGGTCTACGGTGCTGACAGGTCTTCTGTGTCCCTTTGCACGCCAAGATAAGAAATCAAACGGAGCCTTTACATACTGGCAAGAAGCATGATGGGATCTCTAAGACTTAACTCTCTGCAAAAACAATCATAACAACTTCTACTATTATCCAGAAATCCAAAGTCCCTCTCATATAATTTACCTTTCCCAGAGAAGCCCAAGTAAATGTACACACTAAAAACTGCCTGTAAAAGGATGTTCAGGGATCTCAGTGTGTTCTTTCCACTATTTCCTTACACCAAAATAACTGACTTTTTTTGAGCAATATTATTTTGCCTCTTTTGACTAAAAGAAATCAAGTCTCTTCTCATAAAAATAATTTTGAAGTTGCTTGATGAATGTAAACTTAAGAAATAAAGAAAGAAAAAAAGTAAAGCTAATAGCACGTTCCAGACAGTTTATTAAATAAAATACAAAAGCACCTCTTGGGTGCTGGAAGCATTCGTGCTTCAGCCTTATGCCTTTACAGCGGCCCCATCATGTGTTAATGATTACATATATTCATTCACTACCAAAAATAGTTTCCTCTAGAATTATGCACAAAGAACATTTGTCCACAGTGAATTTCAAGCTTGGCTAGTCTGCTCGGGTTACAGTTACTCCTCATTTTACAATGGCAAAAATCCAGAAGTCTACTTTGTATTAGCAGTTTGTCTTTTATGTCACAAGATTTTATTCATTCATTCAAAAGTTAGGAAAGTAGCAGCACCTAAAAACTGAAATCCTCACCCATGAAACCAGTCATGACAATATACAGATTACTATACCACAATCCTAGTTAGCTTGTCTGGAAAGAGCATCTCTCTCTCTCTCTACTTCTCTCATTTTGGTCTCCTCAAGAAACCTCAAGTAGGATCTTCTCGACCACTTTCACATGCCTTAAGAAATTAGCGTAGGCTATCAGTAGGAAACCATTTTCAAGCTTGGTAAGTAACGGTTACAAAACCAGCAGCAAAGGGAACGATACAACAAAGTCCTGTATTTTTAATATGTCCACTGTCTTACAAAACACGAGTGCCTGCAGGGGGCTGGGGGGAGAGAATGCAGCGGGATTGCCGCACACTTTTCCAAGTATAGACTTATATTACTTCAAGTGTAAGATATTTTACACATTTTAAACATTAGCTGCATAGAAGCCTCTCGAAGATTTCTCCTGTGTTCCTTTGAAGCCCTCTATTTCCTCCCCCGTCCCACCCCCCCACCCCTTCCTTTTTTTGGATGCGGAGAAAAGTTGCTCCATTCCTGCTTGGAATCCAAAGGAGAAGAGGAAGTAACGTCTGAGCTCCACAGAGATTCGTTTTTATTTGCTCACAGGACGTGGCGGATTCAAAAACTGGCTTCGTTTTTCAGTATCCTTAAAGGACCTAACTTTTTCTTTTTTTTTCTTTTTGGCAGGGAGCACGGTTGGAACTTCAAGTTCAGCCAAAATAGACAATAAAACAGTAAGAAGGCGTAATGCCAAAAATGCAAAGGCATCAGCATCCAGAGCATAATTCCACCCTTTTTTTTTCTGTCCCTCCCCCCGCAATGATTTACACAGGAAAACGTAAAAACCAGAAAACTCTCTTTGTCCTAGAGTGAACTCCTCATATTTTAAAACAGCCTACGAACATCTCAGACCCACTGGAGGCGAGCTAAAGAATGATACTGCTTATTTAAGCTGACAGTTTTAGGTTTTTTTAATCCATATGTTTTATTGTTATGTTCTTTTGAATATCATACTTTGTTCTGCTTCTTGGGAGAAAACATTTGTATGAAGTAACAACATGTGGAATCTCTCACACAACACAATATGAAATTTGGTTCAAGAGTAGCCTTTTTTTCCTCCTCCCTCATGATACACAGTTTTAAACATTATTCTCACTGGCAGGAAGCCTGCACTAGTCTCTAAGCCAAAAAAGTCCCAATTAATTTAAAACGCTCATTTCGTTGCAGCAAAACTAATTTTAAAACTAAGTTTTAAGAGGGTCTAACCTGCAAATAATGCTATGAAAATTACGTGCAACGACCAAAAAAAAATAAGTAAAGCTGCTCTGTGAGGATATGTGCAAATGTTTCCTCAGATTTGCAACAGGAAGCCAGGCAGGATGGGTCTGGGCGAAGGTCTGGAAGCTGTATAGCAAAAGTGGAGGGAAAGACAAAAATAGATTTTAAAGAGGATATTGTCTTCTTTACTGCATTAATCCTCATTTGGAATTAGAAGCTAGCTATTCAGTGTTTCCTTTCCATCATATAAAATTGAACCTATATAATTTGCAGAAAATGTTCAGAAGCCACACAATGCCTTCTATTTATTAACAGGAGCCAAAGAACTACCTCTGCAGAAGCACGTGTCCAACTCAGAAACCAAAAACTGGCAAAAGAGAGGCTATCTCCCTTATGTAAGAAGTGCAAAATGCACCTGAAAAATATTAACTAACCTTTGCTCTGAAGAAAGAAAATAAAGAATAACTATGACACTTGCATTAAAAACAATCAAAACGCTAACCGAAGAAAAAAAGGTAGACTTTTTGGGAGGTTGCAAAATATTTTTGCAAAGCATTTGTGAGGCCAAACACTAGAATTCTGTGTAACTGTAAGGAAAAACACAGAAAAGACCAACAAATCACTGAGGATTTCAACACCTGGCTTTCAGAGGAACAGCAGCATGAACTTGCTTCGAAACAGGTGAGGCAAAATGGCACACTAGTCTGAGCTAGAGAAAAGACAGCATTAGTAAGAACCTAGTAGAAATATCACTGGTGGGGTAAAAAGGGAAAAATAAATTCTGAGAAAAGTTTCCTGACATTAACATTTCAGCTTGCCAGGTTCAGAAAAGATAATGTAGCAGGTACAGTAAATTTGAATACAAAACAGATGGCATCTGCCCAGCCTTGTGCTGATCATGCAAATTAAACAAAGCCAACCAAAACAACAACAACAAAACAACCTTCACACAACGTGCAGACAAAAAGCAAAGCAGATCCTGAATGGGGGAAACAATTGGCTGCTACACATTATTTAACAAATTCCTGTAATATTAAAAAGATGAATGATAGACTGTCTAGTTGGATGCTCTATATGCGAGTATTTGCACAAGAGATGCACCTTGCTGGTGTCATGTCAAAAACCACAATAAGTTACATGAAAAAAAAAAAAATCACAGTAGAGGCCGACAACACAGCTGGTAAAAAGATACCCACTAGGATGTGTGTATTTCCAGCAGAAAAAGCAGGCTTTTGACTATGGATGGGCTGGACACAAAGCTCTCTTCATCTGAATCATCATGGCATCTTGGGAAAACTCAATTTCAAGTCTGTCACATATCCATTCTCCAAAGGAAGTCCTGCTTCCCTTGTAATTTCCCTTAAATGAACTGTAGCCAAGTTCTAGTGGTGTGTTACGAAAAGGAACCAAGCAGCACAATTACTGACTTTGCTGTGAACACTGCAGTTCTGAGATGTTGTTGTACCTGTATCGACAGAGTGACTGCTCTGCAAGCAAACGAAGCCTGAACACAGCTCAGGTTCAGCGCTGGACTGGCAAAGGTGTGCCTGTGTTGAGGGAAACCCCGCTATGGTTTTGCATTCAGTTGTCTCCAACCACGAGGCTAAACCCATATACAAAAGACTGTATATAGGACCATTCAAACTTTTCAAGCGCTTTTTTTGTTACGTTCTCAGCTTACATCCCACATGTTACTGAAAACTAAACTCTAGTTCACTTCATGGCTAAATACCTTACTCCTCAGCTCTACCCTGGAAATAATACACAAGAAATAACAATAACCAGTAAAACAGAAATACCTTGAATCTTCAGGATACTATAAACCCTGTGCAGTAGTAAGGCTGTGGTATATACACCATAGGGTGTTTCAAAAAGATGGACCCAATTTCAAAGCAGTATTATCGAGAAATTGGTGTTTCAAAAAGATGGACCCAATTTCAAAGCAGTATTATTGAGAAATTTGGTCCAGCTTTTTGAAACACCCTGTATTTTAGAGAGAGAGGCTATTGCTGCAATATGCTCTGATACGAAATATCTGTATCCTTAGGATATGTAAATGCAAAGGACAATCACATCCAAAGAACCTGGAGACAGGTGCTTAAAGTGAGGCCTTTAGTTTGGGTTTGGTGTTGGAGGGGGGGAAGTGTTTGGTTTTGGTTTCAGGGTTTTTTTTTTCTTTCTTTTATATGTGCATTAGAAGTCAGCAAAGTACAGCTGGAAAGAGGCAATATGAGAATAAACACACCACTTCTGCAGTAATATAAGGTGAAAAGGCTCATCTAAGTTCTAGGAGCACCAAAGGAGAAAGAGAGCTGATTCTAGATCTGCTAAATTTTCACTCTTAACAGGGCTCATTCGGCATTAGCAGAAACTCTCCGTGGGCTCATTTACTAGTACCACATTCTCTGTTAAGGACCTAAGAGGAAAAAAAGCCCATCCCTGCGTTCTCTTTATCAACCTCATGAATACACTGTTCAGATGGCGGCAGAATGGTTAAGTGGCCTAGTGGGCCTACAACCAAGAAATCAAGCTAAGACCGGAGGAATGGGAACCAAGCCAATTGTCTAGACAGCAGGCAAAAAAAAAAAACAACCCCACACTGGCTAAATTTAATCAGCTGCCCCCTTTATTTTGTAAAGCAAATGGGTAGACTATAGCCAGGGTGACACAGAAATTGTGATTGAAACGGCTTGGTTAATTGTAATTTAAAAAGAGATGAACTTCATCCCAGTTCCATATCCATCATTCTTGTACTTGCGCATCAAACCAAGAGCCATCTTCAAAATAAACAGCAGCTGTTGAAAACCTCCAGCTTCAGCGGCCGCTCTGCGCCCTCCCTATCTTTACAGATTTTGCCAAACCCCTCGCTCAGCCCTAAAAAAGAAGCCTTTTCTCAGGCTACCATAAGTTCTCTGCTCTCCACAGAAGGTCTTTTAAGATTCAGACTGGCAGCTTCTTTCTTGAGAAGGGGGCAAAGTTGGCAAAGGACAAATAACATGATTTATAACATCTAGGGACTACAATCGGTTGCACAGATGGCAGTGCAGAACAGCTGGCAGGATAGTGAAGAATAGTTCTTCTTAGAGAGCTCCTATTTAAACTCAGTAACTAGATCCAAATTTTGATCCAAAGGCCTTAGAGGAAACACTGTGAATTTCTAAAATACTTTTTTTTGGGGGGGCGAGGAAAAAAAATCTGCCTTTGGTGGTACAGATGTCTAAAACTCTTAACACTCAGTTTAACCCTTCTCTAAAATTTAAGGTGGAATTCGTGATTCCAGACCTCATGCAATACATTGCATACATACAACACACAAAAAAAGCGATACTAGTAACAGTTACAGCTGAAGCAGAAAACTAACAATCCCAAACCAGACTGTTAATGTAATTTTTTAAGTTGCCTCTCACACCACCATTTCTTAGTCTTACTGAGCCATCTGGATTTTTCTCAAATTTCAATACTTTAAGACAATCTCCAATTGTTTATTTTTTATCTGTAAAGCAACCACTGAAAATCCTGGTGGAAATTTTAATGAATGTTTAAATATTGACCAATTCTGTAGTTTAAAACTTCAGGTCTTTACATAATTTGATGGTGCTGCTTGTAGCAGTAAAAATATCTCTTAAGTAACCATATACAGAACTGATGAAGTTTTGCTCAAATCTATTAAAGAAAAATTATCCAAGAGAAACACTTAATGCTGGAGTTGTCAACCCTCTAAAAGCAACAGTACCTATTATAAAACATTTTAAAGAGAAAAAGCAGAATTGCCTTTCATTAGCTTTTCATGTTGAACTAAAATAGTGTATTATGACCCTTTTTTAAAAACAGAGAACAGTATCAACAACAAACTTCTTAGCCAATGTGAGGATACAGCAACAAAAGTTAACGGCATTAGAGTTTTGTTGGGTTTTTTTGAATTTGGAAAAATATCACTAAAATATATTTATAATTAACACGCCCATGTAAAAAAATGTACTCACATGTATGTGCTGGGAAATGTTTTCCGAGAAACTCTTGTGAGTTATAGCAAGCTTATTTATTCAAACAGCTATAGCTAAGTTACTCTTAAAGAATACACAATGAAAACAAATTCAAAGTTCATAATCACAAGCATTGATGTTAAAAATCCTATCTCCTGCACTTAGAGAACATACATGTATCATGAAATTCACACTGCAATTCAAATAATCTCTATTTCACATAGTATCACAAGAAGTGATGGACCAAGAGCTATTTGTAGGCTTTTCATCAGATGTCTGAAAAAAAACAAATACACTTAAGAAAATTGCATCTGGTTCACAGATAATCTTGATCAAAGAGATTATATTTAAGTGAACTGCTATGATCACAGCAGGTTCCCATAATCACCTCTCAGTATAAAATACCGAAAAATAAACACTTTTCTGCTCACCAAAGGAAAGCATGGATATAATTTACTAACTCAGTACATTACCTCTTAAAAATGCCTGCTAACACATAACTACAATATGCCAAATAACAACAAAGAATAACATATATGTTATTTGTATATACACACAAACCTCCCTGGTTTAATTTTTTTAACAGGTGAAAATATTAAAAGAAAAAAAAACCAGCAAATAAACATATATGGAATCAACAGACTACTACTAAGTTAACCTATAAAACACAATACTGCAGATTATTTTCGGCCACTTTTCAGGCTATTATCTTCTGCATCAGGATTGCATGGGCTTCCATGCACCTGCATACTGCAAGCCATGCAAGCCAACACAGATGAGAACTGCACTACGGCAAGTGAGGCTTAAGAAAAAAAAATAATTAAAATAGTTGCATGTTTGCACTAGCAAAGATCCTGTTCCTCAGTGTTCTGCACAGCTTCTGGGATTGCTTCACCTCTCAGTCTGGAATGGCTGCCACAGGGGATAAAATAAACTTCACCACACAGCACAGGTTGTCAATGTTTTATTTCATTCTATATTCAAAGTGTATAGCATCTAAAATACAGTCTTAGCATAAAGCGGATTTTATCGTTTGTTTACTGACTTGGATGTATGGAGGAATGGACCAGAAGGCACACATTGTGAACAGGGAAAAACAGTGAAAGACAAAATGAAGAGGCAAAGCACAAGTCTTACGCTCTTGAGAGAGCAAACACCCACGCTAGCAACTTTCTAATAACTATAAATTCATGCCAATGGAACGGATGTAAAAAAAGGTAAGGAAGATAATATAAATAAACACAGATGACCTAGTATGGCAAACCAATATGTATTTGATTCCAGGGATGAACTGACTTGGACTGGCAAAAGGCCAGCTGCAGAGAGAACACAAACCTCCTAAGGTTTGTGCTGGTTTTCATTTCACACCCGTGAACTTTAAGTGGATCTGTAACTAGGTAAAACACGTTCATCCATCCCTATTTATAGCAGGGAAGCTCTCGTTGGGGCAGGCAGTGACACAAACCATCCTTTGGCTTCCCAACCTGGAGCCTGGTGAAGCAGCGCCCGTGTACCCGGCTGGAGAAGCAACACAAAGGAGCAACTCTCAGCTGGCAGTGCCCCTCCTGGAAGGCTGCGAAGTGCCCAGGCCTGCTGGCTGCCTCTAAAGCTCACTTTTGTCTGTGGTTTTTGTTGTTGTTGTTGTTAAGTTTACAAGAAAAATGTTTCTATTCAACGAGGCAAAGAACGGGGGGAGAGGGGGGAACCTCCTGTAGAATTTCAATGTGGGCCGGAGCGGCTCCAGCCCAACGCCGCACACGTTGCAGGAAGAGCGGGAACTGGAACCGCTCTGGTCTAAGACCAAATTTGCAGAGATCAGCGACAACTCCTATCATGCAACCGTATAACCGGGAAAGGGAAACAACATTTCAGGCATGCAACTACTTTTATTTCAGACCTGAAGAAAAGATGGTGTGTCTCAAATCTCGCTTGCTTTTTCCAGTCTCATTAGCAGGTCTACTACAAGGTATTATTCCTCTCAAACTTTTTTTAAACAAAAAGGGTTTTTTTTAATTATATGTAAAATTTCATTTACATTTGGAAGCCTTGAGCAGCCTTCAAAATTGGATGGTAAGCACACCGCCAGCTCTGGCTCTGACACCCGCGCCATAATTTGTCGCACCATCTATCACTGAGATGTCTCGCCCTTTACCCAAAAAAGTGCGTAACACATTCTCTTCGGACAGAATTAACTAAGAAAAGCAGACAGAAAGAAGGTATTGCTGCAGCTGGGACCTGCTACAGCCTGGTGTCCCATGTCATCCATGCCAGGACTGTCTCTGGAACACGGCATCCCTCTCTGGAACAGTCGGTGTTCGGTACAGGTCGTGCGATAGCACGCAGGGGTTACCGCCTTCGGCAGAGAACACGGCAACTGTTAATGGCAAAGAGGAGCATGAGACTCATTCCTCAGCTTTTTCATCTTTCCAGCGAGTTCAATCGGAGCAAATTCTCTGGCAAAAAAAGTTACCAAAAAGGTCCAAGAAATCAAACACAGATCTGGTTATCTGCCGAGAGGGGAAAAGTAGAGGGGAAGAGAACTGGCAGGCTTTATTATTAAACGCACCGTGTTATCCAACAGATCCAAGATTAACATACAGAGATCAGATTCTGTACAGGAAATCGATTATACTGACTGCTCTCCAGTTATGTATATTGATGATTTCAGAAAGATCAAAATGCCTAGCTCTAGATGCCTCAGGAAAAAACATAAGTAAGTTTCTATTTTCTTACGTTTGAGATAGACCTAGTCAAAAATTTTTCCATGGAAGCTGTTCCTCAGCAGTGAAACAGGTTTTCAGTATTTTTCTTTTCTTTTTGTGAAAAGTATCTGCTTTTGGATGCTTTCCTGAGATGCAATCCAGCTAGAAAACCAGGACCCTAGAGCAAGTAAACTTATAATCAAAACCTGAAGTTTTCAGTTTTTCATGTTTAAGTTGTACTTCTCTTCAGTGGGAGCCCTTTCCTGGTGAGACATCTTTTGGGGGCATTTCCATGCAGGGAATCTCTTCAGAATTCCAGAATATTGGTACATTTTAGCACTTAGATTTGGATTTTACAGATGTAAACCATCCCTTTTTCCAGTTTTCGACTTCCATTAAGTAGAATTTGCAGAAAAATACTGATCACGTGAGATCAGGGTCTATTCTGACCTTGTTCGGAGCTAAGTACACTCAGAACTTGTGAACTTGCAGCATCAGTCATTGGCCTTCCTGCTCAGAAGGAGCTCAATGACAGCTCGGAACGCTGTGGTTTCTGAATATGGGACCACTCGATCACCCCCTCCCAATCAGCTTCACTTCATTGCACTTCTGTGAACCAGTGAAAACCTGCAGGAAAAAGAGCTTTAACTGATTCATTAGTTTAATATTTTTAACTGTAAACACGGTTGAACAGCGCAATTGCTTGCAAGGAAGGCCTTGGACTTTTTACCACTATCTGTTTCCAGAAAAATGCTGACAAACTCACTACTGAAGCTGATCTTGCCCTGGGTGACACTTAAATGACACTTCATGCAATTCCTCAGCCGTGCTTTCCATAGTTCTACAACAACTTGCTCCAGCTGACTGTAATGGAAATTGGACAAGGATTTCAGATCCTAATGTTTGGAATAAGTGTATCAGAGCCTCATTAAGGTTTAATTCCCTGCCAATTAAAAACAGATTATATTTAAAATAAAAAACACATGTTAATACTCATTATTCTCTCCACTTTGAAAATCAAGGAAATCTTACATTAAGGTCTTTCAACCTGCAAAGCGTTTCTGTGTAATTTCAAAAACCTAGTTTTCACTATTTCAGCAGGAAACAAGTGCTCCTAGACAGAAACCACAGTACCAATCTGCAACCAGAGCTACGTGTGTATGGAAAAAACGATAAATCCCTGAAAAGAATTGGCTGATAACTGAAGTGCTGCCACAAAGTGCTTTGTAGGAAAATGAATAAAATAACTTAGAACCAAGCAAATTGCTTTAGCTTGGGGAAGAAAAAAAATGTGCATCTAATAAATAAATTTTCTTTTAAACCTTTTACATAAATACAGCAAGATTCAATGCTAAATAAGAAGCAGGCCATGTTAAATTTAACAACTGACTTTTTAAAGTAATGATTTTCTATTTTTCTTCATTTTAATGAAATAAGCAGCCCTTATATGCTAGACATTCTGGATTTAATCAATTTCAGAGATATTTAGATTAATTTTCTCCCTTGGAGAATACTTTCAAGACACTGATCAACAGATTCCTAAGATTAAGTTAAGGACTACATTAATCATAAGCCCTTCGTATCTGTTATACGCAGTCTCTTCTTATATGAAAAATAAATACATGGAATATAAATATTTTTCTTTCTTTCCTCCCCAAAGTTACAAACCAGTAAGTCTTTTCACAGTAACAACTGCAAAACAGCAACTGAAATTGTGAAACATGCCTACTACGAAATTTAGGTCAGAGCATTAATTCTCTAAGTTAGCTACAGCAATGTGCACTTTAGAGATGTTTTTTACATTTAGTCAACAGTTCTGTGCTAATTTGTACAGTTGCAATGTCTCGAGTGGATTTTTAAGATTGTAACCCTGTACTATGAGACAGCACTAATTAACTTCAAAAGGACTTCTTATATGATCAGATTTACTTGGCTGTGATACGAAGTACTTGTCAGAACTCTAGGTGCTATCTACTCAGTTTAACATGCATTATATATAATTAAAAACAGATAACCACATCGAGTCCATAGCAATAAAACTTTTTTTAAAACTGCCTTTTATGTCCCGTAAAGCCGATCCATTGGTTCACAAACTTGCAGCTGACTCCTAAAGGGGATCCACAAGTAACTCACTCTATTTTGTGACCAGAGAAATTGGCAGCTCTCAAAGTAGTTTCAAGCATGGTGTCATAATCCAGAGAGTTTTAGAATAACTGGTTCCAGATAACGATATTCCACACCTCCTAAACCATCCATATCCTCACAGAATCATAGAATCGCTTTGGTTGGAAAAGAACTTTAAGATCACGGAGTTCAGCTGTCAACCTAGCACTGCCAAGTCCACCTCTAAACCATGTCCCTAAGAATCTCATCTACAGTTTCTTTACCCAGTAATACCAGTAGTTTGTCTGTTACCTCAGGGCTTTTATCCCACTCATCTACTTATCTTTTAGTCTTAAGAAATACACCGCTTCTTCCTGCCTACAAAAACACGCTGCTCCCTCAAATTCTACACCCTACAAGGTTTGTAGTGTTCTCCCTCTCCTCCACTCCTTGATGCTTTTCTTTACTGTTCCTTTTTACTTATTGTGCTGACACACACTTAAAGTTGGGATAAGCTACAAGGAGAAAACGGTTGGGGGTATAAATAAAAGCAGTAATACAAAATACAAAAAGGGAGTCAGAACAGGTCGCAATGTCAACAAGCACTACAGAGAAAGGTGAAAGAGAATTAGGGTTTGCCCAAACTGAAAATACACACGGACTGCCAAAAATGTCATAGTAAATCCACAACTGAAGTGGGAATAGAGATTACACCTTGGAACATACAAGCCAAGGCTCTGCTACCCCACAGCGTCTCTCTGGGACAGCAGGAGCCATCACCACAGGCACAGAGAAACTACAGAACTCAGTTCTCCAGTTGTATCTCCCAGCCCGGTTGCCTCACTGTCAGCTCCCCCTCAGCACCAATCCATACAACTCCTACCATGCTTAACTGCTTCGGTCTTCTTTTGCCCCTGTACACCAGTGGTTTTGCTTTTCATGGGCTTTATTTAGCCATGGGATTTATGTATTTCTTCCTAACGGAGGAAAAAGAATTAAGCATCATCTTAACCACATACCTACTGATAGATTTGAATGCCATCCTGCATACTGGAGGATTCCTTAATACGTCACTTGCAGGTCATACAACATAAATGCAACTAGAACTGTGCAGAAATTGGAGAATTTGAAGACCAGGCAGCAACTGTTACTAAGTAGCTTAATGTCATATTTCATAATCTCATAAAACTATCAAATGATCTAGCAAAAAAAAGAAACAAAAAAACCCCCAAAGTTCTCATATTTAAAAAAAAAAAAATCCTTTTTCTGTCTTCTCAACCTCCAGCATTTTATGAAAAGCACTGATCTGAGGCAACAAGAAAATAAATTTAAATTTGAACAACGCATAGGTAAAATGAGAGAGCAAAACATTCAATTTTATACTAGATGATGCCATTCAAATTGGAAAAACATCTATATTGTTTTCCCTTCATTTATTTTAATAGAAGTACAATACATTGCAAACATCACTCCTGCAGAAGCAAAAAATTAGGACTAACATACAAAGATTTTCTAGGGAAAGAGGTGGATGTGGGGGGGTGACCAATAAACATAGCTCAAAAGGCAAAGCCATTAAATCCAGCTTACAAGAATCATGTGTCTGGAATTAAAGAGAAAGTATAGGATTTCAACATCTTTTTAGCTAAAGAGAAAAAAAAACTCCTGTCAACTCTCCCTTTCCCAAACACTGAAAAATGCATCATAGAAGACATTTCCAAAACACATAACCCACTGTTAGAATCGCATTCTGTATGGCTCGTGATGAAAACGTGTGCCATATTTATTAGGTGCCAGTCGAAGTATCTCGCATTTTGCTGCTTTTGTATTTCAAACTTCATTATCATATAGAAGTGCACCAACAAGTCTACCCAGAGACATTATACTGCACAGCTGTGGGACAAGTTTGGAGGCAGCACTTCATGCCCAGGACATGCTCCTGAAAGAGGTTCTGCCACCCCCCCAGGGATTTTTGCCTATCTGTTTCATTCATTATTCTACGGACTCGTGGGTAGAGACCAGTTAAAAGAAATACAGTTCTAACCTTCCTTACGTACCAGCAAAATAAATAATAGTGCTATCTGCTATTTCAGCATCTTAAAGTTATTTTAACACTTCTGAAAGGTTACAGGATGACAGCAAAAATATAGAAGCTGTATTTATGTATTCACAACATATTCCTAAGGAGCCAACACACCCTCAGCTTCTCCAAACCATTTCAACACTTCAACACTTTCGTTGTTGCAAAGCGAAACCAGAGCCTTCGAATGGAGCATAGATGTACCCACTTTATCTCTTTGTGTGCTCCTTCTCACTATCACTAGTAGGGTAGAGATAACTCAGTTTCTGTCCGAGTTATCAAAGCAGAGGACAGCCTTCACTCTTGACACATTATTCAGATGCAGTGTTTTTATAACCTCCCTTAGCTGTCATGCTTCTTGAAAGTGAAAAATGTTATATAAATAAGACAAGTGAGTGGTGGATTACAGCAGAACTTTGTCAGTATATATTGTTAGGTAGTCGGTCATCGCTAGGCATGACATTCCTACTGAAAAAGATTTTTTTAGTTTATTTTAAGAGTACACAGAGAAAACCGGAGTCAAAACACTGAAATTATCAACACTGACCTCCACTGAAACGGATGGGCAATGACCAGTTAACTGAGCCGCCATCTACAATGAAAGCAACTATTGTAAGCTCATCAGGGTGACAATTCTGAAAAGTTTAAAAGAAATTTTCACAGCTTAACCCTGGAATGTAAGAACAACTTTTCCAAGTGTATTGTGTGGAAACCAAGCAGTATTGGTTGCTTGTTTCTACACATACAGTGGCTTTGCTAATAATGTGGCACCATTTCCACGTATAGGCTTCAAATAACCAACATACGCAGCCAAAGCATGCTTGCTGAACCAGCTCATGAAAAAGACCAGCACATTTCTATCCAGATTTAAAATAAACTTCAAGGATAATTTTGTTCTTGCACAAGCAAAGCGGCGATAAATGAACACATCCTGGTCTCAGAAAAAAATGATGGGATTCAGGCTTAAGAATATGTGGTAAAATACCATTAATTGTCAAAGTATTGTAAAAGAAAGACATTTTCTGAGCCT
This sequence comes from Pampusana beccarii, assembly GCA_013399365.1. Taxonomy (NCBI): domain Eukaryota; kingdom Metazoa; phylum Chordata; class Aves; order Columbiformes; family Columbidae; genus Pampusana; species Pampusana beccarii. The sequence goes on along the minus strand of VWYH01009549.1, from coordinate 30,665 downwards.
TGATAATGGTTAAGACAGCAAACTAACTATAGGTATCTGTTTTTTAAAAAGTCTTACTAAAACCACTTAAGCTAAGCAAGACAATTTTGACTCGGCCAAGCTGGAGCAGCTGCACCTGCAGTTGTGCTAGCAGAACTGGAGGGTGGGCAGCCTTTGGCAAAGTTGTAATAAAAACAAAACAAAATGGAACAAAATGGAACAAAATGGGGCAACTAACTGGCAGCGGGGTAAGTTCGTCATCCCTGAACTCCAAACAGCTACAGCCAAGAGCATCTTTGACCATAGCTTACATCACTTAGATAAACCCTACTGGGAGATCCTTCTTTTATCTCCAGTACTGAAAATGTTTCAGTGGGAACCCCTTAGATGGTAAAAGAAAGTTGGTGAACGAAGCTTCCCCCTTCACATTTGTCCCACTTCAGAAACTGCCATTTGGCTACGTTCTGAAGGAAAGACAGCGGCAAATCCCAGCAGGAAAAGCAACACCGGCCTGTCTGATTTTTCCTCCTTTATTAGAAAATGCTCAGTTCCATTCTTAAAATGGATACACGCATTTTCTTTAGGACCTACACAGAAGGAGGTAAATGAGTAATGAAGTCTAGCAAACGAGCAGCTAGATCTTTAATGCATATTCCATTGTATTCGTCTACTTAAAATCTGTGTTTTTATCATAGGCAGGATGATGAAGAACTGCCCATAAATAGAGGTGGCATTGACAGACAGACTGCTGGTTTGCAGTGGCCGTGAACACACTATAGCTTGGCAAATTCTTATTATTAACAAGCCAACCAATATTCAGTGTTGGATTTTTTTCTTCTCCTAAGCTTCTGCATACTACAGTAATATAGCTGCAAATGATATTAAGAAATAAAAGGAGAATCAGCCATGACAACAAGCTTAGTTGTTTGCATTTTGAAGTTTAATTTAAAAGTTAGAACTTTTAGTGTTCCCTCATCACTGTACACTAAATGATCTCGGATGAAAATTTTAAGGTTTATTTCACTGGAAATATCAGGAAGTATTAGCAGACATGAAGAATTATTTACAGTAAGAATCACACATACTCCAGTCTTGTTCAGCTGTACATAACAAGAGAAATAACTCATGCTAGTAGCCATGCACTCATCAACGTACACTTCTTTTACTACTGTGCCAAAAAAATGGACTTAAGAATCAGTTGTTTTATGCAAGACAAACCATTACTTAGTAGAAAAATGTAACAAGCCACAATGGAGGTTTTGGCAATGCTGCCATCTGACCACAAGTTACTTTGTTGGTTTCTTTTGAACCGAAGTAATGACCCAGACCAGCGTTTCTCATACCTGAACTGCAACTCTCAATGAAGTAAGACGAATATTCAAAGGGTGGGAGTCATAAATAGGTAGGGGAAAACTTAATTAAAAAATAAAGCTATTAAAAACTAACAAGAAAAACAATAAAACCAAATTACCCTGATTTACAGCTGGAAGCAGCTCGTTTCCTCCAGGGGAGTCAGAAGCAGCTATAATTATCAGCTGCACGTATTTACACTAGCTGGGGAACTACCAGCTCCCTGAAAATGCTGGCAGCAGCTCAGTTCCTCCCAAGCAATATAAAGAGTATTTACACCTGCAGCAGATAATTACAGCTGATTTTCATGCCTTTTTCCCCCCAGCACCCTGAGGAACTTGGCTGCTGCCAGCAATTAAAGTAGTACAGTAGCAAATTTTTCCTTGGGGATTGCATAAAAGCAGATGAGCCCAAACAGTGTTCACGTTTGCAAGGAGTCTGGGAAACGCTCGTCTACCCTATTCACTACTTCATCAGTGAAGAAAATCTATGTTGATCAATGCAATTAAATATGCCTGAAAGTAAGACTATCTATTTTTCAGGCTTTACTAAAAAAAAACCTTTTCTGTCTAGATATAACAGAGGTATACAGTAATTCAGGGCTAGACATCATATAGATATTCAAAGACTAATTACAGAAGACTTCAATTTCATACTGCTTTACTTCCTTTTACCTGACCATCTGATCTAGTGTTGTAAAAACATTCTGCCTCTCTCCTCAAGCCACCAGTGCTTCCAAGAAACCATCCAAATCACAAAGGTAGTATATTATAGCCTCACAGTAGGTACCTGGGGCATTCCTGGAAGACTTCCCTGCAGGCACACAGGTCACAAGATCAGAAAAAAAAAAAATCATTCCGCTTCTAAAAATGTGCTCTCCATCCACACTCAAATTTGCCTTAGCTTATCGAAATGGAGAAACATTTTGTGCTGGCTGCTGCCAGCTTTACCACATAGAGTGGTAAATTTTCAGATGGTGCAGTTATGCAAGAGGTAATCCTTCCCATTTGTAAATTATAATATCCCTACCTTAACACAAAAAAATATACATGCAGCAGTAAGGCACTGCTGGGGGACTGGGCAGTTTTACTCTGTCTGGCAATGCCATATGGCCTACTTTTATGCTATGAATTTATCAAGGTATCACTCTATGTAAATGTAGATTCTTCCTCCTCTCTGCCCACCACAACACTTATGATGAAGTTACGTATCTGCCTTAAAACTGACATTTCTTTAAAAAACATATATTTCTGATACAGAATATGATGTTAACTATACCCTCTGATAAGCCGCAAGTACACTACACAATGTGCAAGACGGAAAAAAGCCCCAACCCTTCACAATAGATATACAGTAATCATAATTGGCTTCAGAACACCAAATCAGAACTTTTTTTTTTTCCTCCCCAACTGTTCTGCAAACAATTTTCTCCCAATCCTGTTCTTCTCATGCATTCTTTTAGCTGAAAAGGAGACATTTTCCAGAGTATCTCTTAATCATGTAGTGGGCAAAGGTGTATAGCATTACCCTACAGTTTTGGACTTGGGGTTTTTCCTGTGAATGGGGAAACACAGCATTAGTTTAACAATTTCCAGTTCTTCTCTAAATTGTACATTATTTATATAATGTAAAACAGAGCATTTAGAAGAAAGCATCACCCATGTATAGTCTCAGTATTACAATTCAGAAAGTCTAGTCAAAAGAATAATGGCAGGGTGGGTGGTTTTATTTTTAAAAACCACCAGTTATTTTCAGGTAATTTAATTTTACAACTTCACCTATTGTTTTTGGAAAACATAGATTTTGAAACACACGCAACATCACATCTCACAGTTTTTATGTACTTGCAATTATATTCAGCTAGGAATGTGCATCTGTGCCAGAAATAAAACTAAAAAGAAAAAAATAATCTTATAATCTAAGGTTTCTCCTTTTTTTTTTTCATTTGAACTAGCTCATTTCACAATTGAAGTATGCGCTTTGTTATCCTTTTTACATTATAAGACAGTGTATGATTATTGTAGTTTCCAGCGGATAGAACAGAACTACTGCAGAGGGGACACTGATGCAGCGGAGGCTGTAACCCCACATTCCGCACAGGCAGCCCCGTCCTCCCCACTGACGTGGGACAGGGAGGCACCCACGGCTGCACCCTCTTAACCATGCAGCTCTCCCAGCCCCAAGCCCCAACCTTTACCTTCACCTACATGTGGTTATGTTTTTTTTAAGAGTCATTTTGTCATAAAATCCTACACAGAGGCAAGGTTTCATTAAATGACCTGCCAGCAGGTAGAGAGTAAGCCTTAAAACTGTCTTATGTCCAGTGTTTTGTGAAAGGATAGCTATTACAACAGCTACTTTGTTGAAGCAGCTGGGACTTACAGGTTACAGGAGCCAGTCAATTCAAATTAAAGGCATTATAGAGAATAACATGCTTATCTGTGATCAAGTCAGAGACAAAATGCAAATTAAAATTCTAGTTAACTGAACTAGGGTTGTTTTATCAGGAGATTTAGAAGACATCTGCAAGGCAGTCTGAGATTACTTCTGAGTCACATATAAGGTAATAGAAATTTAGCACTAAAGCAAAACATTCTAAAGTTGAATGTACGTAACATATACTGCACTACTACTATTGTAATGCATATGAACATAGGATCACTAGCATTATACACCACATAAGGGATCAAATATCGAGAAGTCCATAAAGTTTTACAAACTGGTAAGTTGTCATTACTTTACATGCATTTCTTCATCACACATGACTAAATAAATAAAGACTGGTCAAACGGAGACGGATAGAAGCCATATACTGGCCATACTCCGGCTAGTTCCACAACAGGTGTTAACAATAGCATAGGAAAAACATCACTACTGGGCACAACAGAACCAAATGAGTGGTTTTCATTATTGGACCTATTCTGTGTGAAGGAAAAACAGATCAAAACCAGCCTTCAAAATCCAAAGTGAAGTCTCAAGAAAGAAAGAAAGAAAGAAAGAAAGAAAGAAAGAAAATAGAAAATAAATAAAAAAAATAGAAAGAAAGAATGAATGAATCAAAAAGTAATTACTCCTACACGGCTGGCAGCTACTTCGGAGTTACAAATGTATTCTGATTTATTAATTCAAAGGGCTGCCCAAAGAGGAAGAGACTAAGGAAAAAAGTGAAAGTTAAATGTCATTGACAATTTCTTATTCTCCCTTTTTCCTCTTTCACCCCACCTGACTATGTTACAGCTCATAAAGCCTGATCAACTAGTTTATGACAACCTTAACTGAGCCAAAGCGGTAACCAGGCCATCCAGAACAGAAAAAAATGACTACTGGCTATCGACCTTGTCACTCCCTGGTTTCTCGAGCAAAGGACGCCACACACCTCTGTGTATAACCTGGCTGGGTCAGTCTGCAATCCTGCACATACCCCCTATCGCAAACAGCTCCTTTGCACCCCCTCACCACCATGCAGCCCTCTTCTAACATCCTTTCCCCTGCCACCACCAAAGACCCTGCCCCCAGTCTTCCACAGAATCACAGAATGGTTGGGGTTGGAAGGGACCTCTGGAGATCATCCAGTCCAACGCACCTGCTAAAGCAGGTTCACCCAGAGCAGATGGCACAGGAATGTGTCCGGGTGGGTTTTGAATGTCTCCAGAGAAGGAGACTCCACAACCTCTGTGTGCAGCCTGTTCCAGTGCTCTGGCACCCTCAGAGTAAAGAAGTTTCTCCTCATATTCAGGTGGAACCTCCTGTGCTTCAGCCTGTGCCTGTTGCCTCTGATCCTATCGCTGGGCACCACTGAAGTGAGTCTGGTCCCATCCTCTTGACACTCACCCTTGAGATGTTTATAAACATTGATGAGATCCCCTCTCAGCTTCTCTTCTCCAGGCTGAACAGACACAGCTCTCTCAGTCTCTCCCCACTCCTGTTACCCCCCCTACCTGGTGATGGAGAACACCTGAGGACACAGGCTCCCTCCCCAGCCATGAGGGCTGTGCCACAGGTGTTCTCAGCCCCCTGACCCCCTGCCAGACCCCACCTGCCCCTTCCCTCCCAGAGGCCTCCCCTACAGCCCAGCCTGAGCTTCAGCTCCGCTCCAGCCCAAAGACATCTTCCTCTTACGCCTTTATTTTTCAGGGGGTTCGCCGCGGGGGGGAGGCAGGACACACCTCCCCGACGTCCTCCCAACCCTTGTGCCCGCTAACGAGCCGCCTCCACAGGCAGCTCCAACAAGACGCGACGGCCCTTCCGCACCTCAGCGCGGCCCCTTCGGCCCCGCCAGCACCGGGGCGGGTGTGGAGCTGCCGTCACCCTCTCCCGGCCCCGGCTCCCGCCGCCGAGGGCTGGTAAGTCCCTCCATTCCCAGCACCCGGACCCCTCAGCCCCCGCCGCTCTATCAGCGCCCCGAGCAAGCACTCGCAGCACCCCCCCAAAAAAAAAAGAAAAAACAAAAAAGAAAAAACAGGTTTTCCTCCCACTCGTTACAAGTCACTTGCACTGCCCACCTCGCCGCCCTCCTCCCCACACCTAGGAACGGCCAGGGTTTTGGCGGAGCCCGCCACCGCACGGGCGGACGGATCCCCGTGCCCGACCCCCACCTCCCCCGGCGGGATCGGGCGAGGCGAGCGGCGCTCACCCTCCCGGAGCCGCCGGGGACGGCCGCCCCCCCGCCGGAGCCCAGGGGCTGACCCTGCCCGCGCCTCACCCACCTCTGCCTCGGCGTCCGTCACGGCNCTGCGTGAGGGCGACGGGCGGCGCGGCTGTGGCGGCGCAGGGCGGGGGGGGAGCGAGCCGGGGAAAGCGGCGTGAAATCCGCGGGAGTGTTACTGCAGCGCTTTAGCCTAATCCCGAGCGCCGTGACAAGAAACTTGGCGCGGCGGCGCCGCTTTCCTCCCGGGGGAGCGGGGCGCCCCTCGCCGCCCGCGGGCAGCGCAGGGAGAGCGGGCGGGTGTCAGCGGCGGTGCCGCGGTGTCCAGCCAGGTAGTTGGGGAGGTGGCTTAAAACGTTCAGCTAGGTAAATTGAGAGGTGACTTAAAGTCAGTCACCGCCACGGAATACCCGTTTTTATGATTTTTATTTTTTTTTCCCACCCCCACTTAAAGGCTAGTTCGTGGGTTTTCTTATTTTGCTGCACGCTACGGAGATTATGGAAGGCTCTTTAACGTATTTCCTCTCAAAGAAATAAACTAATCTGAAAAGCAGTCTTCTTAAATGCCTACAGCACCCTTATTCCTAGATCAGTTTACAAGACAAGGCCCCGACTTTGGGGGACTGAGTAACCCAGTGCAATTCCCTAACCGTGTCCAAGTATTTACAGGGTCTTGGTTTATCTGTGACCAAGTGTGTCACCTCCAAAATACAGCCACTTGGGGATAAACCATGGCAGCCCAATAGGGACAAGCACACCCTATGATAGTGGAGGCTTTGCTGGTCAGGGAGCCTAACGCAGCCCTCAGAAAAACACCCCTGGAAGGGACTGGGGGTAAGGCAGCAAGCAAACTGCTGTTCATGGAAAGGGATAGAATGTACATGCGAAAGTAAAAGGTGTAACTTTTCCTGGTCTAACTTGGAAAGACAGAATTAAAGAGAATTTAAAAAAAAAAAAACAAAAAACAGCACCCTAAAACAAACAAAAAACACTCCAAACCCACAACCACATTTGTTGCCTCAATTCTGAATGCATTATACGAAATAATTAATTAAACTACTTTATTCAAANCCACCCCCACTTAAAGGCTAGTTCGTGGGTTTTCTTATTTTGCTGCACGCTACGGAGATTATGGAAGGCTCTTTAACGTATTTCCTCTCAAAGAAATAAACTAATCTGAAAAGCAGTCTTCTTAAATGCCTACAGCACCCTTATTCCTAGATCAGTTTACAAGACAAGGCCCCGACTTTGGGGGACTGAGTAACCCAGTGCAATTCCCTAACCGTGTCCAAGTATTTACAGGGTCTTGGTTTATCTGTGACCAAGTGTGTCACCTCCAAAATACAGCCACTTGGGGATAAACCATGGCAGCCCAATAGGGACAAGCACACCCTATGATAGTGGAGGCTTTGCTGGTCAGGGAGCCTAACGCAGCCCTCAGAAAAACACCCCTGGAAGGGACTGGGGGTAAGGCAGCAAGCAAACTGCTGTTCATGGAAAGGGATAGAATGTACATGCGAAAGTAAAAGGTGTAACGTTTCCTGGTCTAACTTGGAAAGACAGAATTAAAGAGAATTAAAAAAAAAACCCAACACCCTAAAACAAACAAAAAACCACTCCAAACCTACAACCACATTTGTTGCCACAATTCCGAATGCATTATATTAAATAATTAATTAAACTACTTTATTCAAAGCTCCATAAAGATGTCAAGGAATGATATTTTCCTGTGTATGTCATTCACCTTTTGCATCCAGTCTCGAAGAGATGAAGTGGTTGTCCTTTCAACTTGATGCGTCTATCAAGAGAGTTTCCCCACTAAATCTGCAAAAACTTAGGTCAGGGTCTTTGTACTTGGAATGAAACCCATGTAGCAATGACTGAGAAAAGAAAAAAGTATTTTTCAAGGAATCAACTTTAGACTCTAATAATAAAAAGACAGTAATAGATTTCTTTTACAGCTATTTTTAATATAGGACTTATCTGAAATCAGTTAACATAAAGTGAAGAAAAAAAAAAACAAGCAACTGAAGTATGGATGTTATAGTTCATAAACTGGGTGATAGTTGTAGCTTACTTGTATGGAACTGTTAAATACCCTGTAGTCTTCCAAACTATGATGGTCTGGGTGAAATGTAGCTCTTGCCTCCTCTAATCACACTTCAGTCTCTGTTTTCAATCACATTATTTCCCATATTATTTATTAAATACATAATTTATGCAACTTCTTTCTCAATATCTAATTTGGAGTGATCAAATGCTGAGAATAAAACCTTTCAGTGTACAAGGAAAAGTTAATTCCCAATTCACAAGGCAAAAATCATTCAAGTGGGTTTGGGTGTCTACACATGGGAAGAACTGTATAAATTAAGCTTTCACTTCTGACTGGCAAATACTGATACACTAAAAATAAAAATTAAAGCATAAGTATAATTGAGATCTTATGTACTTTATAAATAATTTGGCAATGTTTTGTGTTAAATATACTAGCCTTTACTTTTTGTTGATTAAATGCTTGTGTCCATGTTGTCTGTATAGATAAAAGACAAAAATTATTCACCACTTGTACACCAATCTGAAAACCTGAGATACCCGTTGTTATATTCTAGGATTCTCTTATCTTACCACAGAAGAAAATTGAAAGCATTAGAGATATCAAATCAGTAATGTTTTCCACACTGCCTTTCTTAACTTGGATATCAATAGTGTTTAGTTCTACCATGTGGTGCAGAAAGGACTAATACTTTGAAAGTCATGTTTGTCATCATTTGTAACTGTCTTCATTCATTTAAACTAAATTTGTCTCTGCATTTTTTTTGCCTGTTGAAAGTAGTGTGTACATAAAGCCTCTAGAAGACTTCATGATTGCAGAAATGTGACATTAATCATTTGTTTGAAGAAATTAATATGGTAAACAACAGAATTCTGCTAACAGCATTCAAATAGTGAGGTACAATCTATTTCAGAAAAAGTTATGTTGATCCTTTAATCTTGGTTTAGCTGAATCATTATTTATTTATACATGAAGCGCATAGTTGGAATTTCATTGGAATATATTAGACTATGAGCACACCTATCACCCTCCTTGCTACTTTTTTGATACCTGTTGGATATATTTATCTATGTATTAGAGCAAATAGAAAATTATACTGTTAGAATCAAACTTCAGTTCTATTTATCATTTTACGCACTAAAGTTTCTTCAAGCCTGACCTTTTCTGTATTTGTATCCCATATGAAGGATTTAGTTTTGAGTTTGTGAATGTTTTTTCAAATATAAGTGTAGGTTTGGTATGGCTTTAGTTAAATGATGCACATTGAGATACAGAAATGCAAACCAGCCAAGTAAGATCTAATGTACATTACGTGTTTTTAATCTGTAGTAAGGAAGAAAATGCCACCTCTAAGTTAGGAGATAATTTTTTGAGCAAAGCGTAACTTCATAACCAATGTTGGAGTGTTCATGTTTCCACCAATAGATTATATGACAGCTCAAGCAGATGTGACTTTGGGGTAGCAGTGATTCTTCTTGGTCTTAAGTTGTTTTTGTTGATGCAAGTCCCTAAGAGCTGAGCCATCCTGAGGCAGCTCAAGTCTGACTGAGCGGTTGAGGCTGCCTTCAAGAGCCATGTTGCCGTTCTAGATCATCAACCTACTGACCAGAGGTCAGAGCAAGCTGTGTGGGGGCCGTGCCACACAGACACAGCAGCCAGTTCTCTCAAAAACTTCTTTTAGTAACTTGCACCCAGTTTTTCTTCACTTGCTACACGTTGCTTCCAAATCAAACCTTGTCAAGGGACTCTGTATTGTATAGAAGTGAAACTCACTAATAGAGAAAAACAGCCATCTATCTGTTATATCTGGCTAAGCCACCATCTCAGGAAACAGGAGATAGCAGCAATATTTCTAAAAAAATATTTGAAATAGTTCATAAAACTAAAAGCTTGAAATTTTCCATTATAAAATCACATGTAAAAGACATTGTAAAGCAGCATATTGTCCTTTCCATTATTTTAATAAAGTTACATACCTAGCAGATAAACTGGGGGGAGGAACTTCGCTACTAGAATCTTGGCTATGGTGCCTGTTAAATTGGCTGCACTTAAGCAAATCAATATTGTTTCAGTTATGTCCTCAAGTCAGAAAAACAGACCATAACTATTGTACCAAGCTAGATAATCACAACCTATTGGCACTAGCTTTGTTGTACTTATGAAATGGGAGCCAAGAGCAAAATCTCTTTGGAGGATCAGCTGGAAATGATGAACATAGTGGAATTTTACAAAGAGAAACATAAGAATTATGCGTTGTGTCATGCCAAAACCCCATTGCTATATTTAAAGAGAACTTGCTATTGAAAAGCAATAATTTAGGTGAGAATACATAGGTGAATGCATTAGGTTATCATAATTTTTCATTAATTATTTTCCTTCAAAGTTTTGGGGGTTGTGGGGATTTTTTGTTGTTGTTTTTTGTTTTGTTAGTTGTTTTGTTGTTGTTGTTTAATTGTAAACCTGAGCAACAGATCTAAAGTTAAAATAGATGTCAGTGAGATCTGATGCTCCATGTTACACAGGATTGACTTCTTATCACATACATATAGATTTTGTTGATTAAAAGCAAATGCGTATAAACAGACTTCAACACCACACCTTGGAATAAGTAGCTGGCAACAAAAATTAATATATTGTAATTCTGGATTACATTTTGGCTTTTGACACCTGGCTACACAAGTCTCTGACTGTAGTTGAGCAACTAAGCGTTGCACACAGTTCAGGCCAACTTGGAATAGGACCAATAATCAGGTTAAGAATAAGAACTAGGTAAACTAGCTAATATTATAAATACTAACTGAAAATATGTATATGCTGAGGACTTAGACACCTTACAGATTGCAACAGAAAAGTCCCAGACTGTTTCTTGAGTAAGGGCATTGATGTTTTCTTCGAAAAAATAAAATAAGCGAACAAAAGGAGTGGTAGATCATACCTTAAAAAAAAAAAAAAAAAACGAATGAGAAAGAGGCTTTCACACCTTTTAACCCCTGGTCCTGCAGATAGAGTATTTCATCATAGGGTCTTTTGAAATAAAACATAAGCTGTTCTCTGACCACAAACAGAACACAGACCTCCCCCTCAGTGCCTTAAACACCATGTTATGAGGTCATTCTCAGTCTTGGTTTTTCCATCTCTGGCCCAGGGAGCCCCTAATTCCCTATGTGCTTGCCAGTGTTTCCAGGGAGACTAAGCAAGTGAAATACTGCTCATTTCTGAAGCAGCAATCAGGGCACGTTCTACATTTGTTTTGAACTTGACCTGATGTCACCTGACACTGTGCAAAATGGCCCAGAAAACTCTTTTGGTTTCAGCCTTTTTTTAAAAAAAGAATTTTCCTGGCTTGCTGTCTGTTTCAGGAGGAGTAAGAGAATCCTCATCCATGCATTTTTGGAAAGAATCAGTTCTTAATCCCCAAAATGATGAAGCAGAACAGAACACAGTCTGTTTATACCATTTCCTAGCTTTCATAAGAGTTTCTGCATATATATGGACATGTGTATACTTTGCTACTCTCTTAAGACCGTTGGCAAGCTGAGCCAAACAGGTGGATTTCTACACCGCTGTGAAAAAACACAGATATCAAGGGGCTTTGGCAGTCTATGGAGGTCCACCTGAGTAGATCTGATTGCACAGCTGGGGTCATAGGTCCAGCCTGACTACATGGACCATCCCTGGAGACACTCAAGGCCAGGCTGGATGGGGCTCTGAGCAACCTGATCTAGTTGAAGATGTCCCTGCTCATTGCAGGGGGGTTGAGCTAGATGAGCTTTGAAATTCCCTTCCAACCCAAACTATTCTATGATTCTATCTAGACTTCTCTAGCAATGCTTTCATTCAGCGTCAAAGGGCTGCATCACTTTGAAACCTCCTGATGCAAATAATGGCAAATATCCATCTGAGATTTTGATAGGTTTATAATAAACCCCATGCTCAGCCTCTTAATCCTCCTTCCAAACTGGCTATGTAGGTAAGCCACACAGCAAAATATCCTGATCGAGCTCACAATCTATCAAGATTCCTGGAGATAAAATCAGAGCTGAAAAACTTTTGCGTAAAAACCGCCTACAATTACAAATGAGTAAATAGAAATGCTAAAAAGAAATTACCAAAAACTAAATTTCCACAAAAATCAGAAGCATCAGTGTTCTGTGGCTGCTACAGTCATTAACTATTATGCATTTGGCGTGATTCACAACAGTCAGCACACTGCTAAACTGATTGTAACTAGATCCACTTCAACATTTAGTATGTCACAAAAGGGACTAGAATATTGTGACCCATGGGAAGATCATTGTTTGGGAGTGCTGAGATTAAGAATATGCCAAAAGCATCAGATTTTCTAACTGCTCCATTGAGTAAAGATCTGCATGATTTTTGTCAGAGCTGACGTGGAATCAAAGGGAGCCAGAAGATTAAAACCAAGCATGGGTATGATTAAAAATATGTAGGCACGGACATTGCTGGTTTATTTTTAATGAAAGAGAGCAGTAATAGAGTGACCACTGCCTAAGAATCCTATGGCAAACACAAAGATTGAAATTTCCGTATTAATTTAGTATCTTACAGCTCCAACTCAAGCACGACTTCAGCTCTTGAGGATATTACAAATGAATAGGAAAATGCTAAAAAACACTACTCAGAATGTAAAAACCTGCAGCTAGATTTAAAAAATTGCTTAACTTTTCATCAAATAACATACAGTTATACCCATTAAAATAAGAGTTAATTTTCTTCATCTACACCATCACTTTAATCATCACAGGAGTTAGGTCAGCCCAGAATAGAGCATTGTACAATTGGTTAGATGTGATAGAGTAAAAGCTCGTCTCATAAGGCAGTATTTTTTATTTGGTAAACCAAATCTGTATCATGTTGTGGCAAATACAACGCTTTCAGTTTTCTAATTAATCAGCTCCACAAACACAAATAGCATAAACACAGGGATATGTATTAAATTGTTTAGCCTTCTTCCATTTTAACATGCCAGAACAGTGCTGCTGACATACATGCAAGAAGCTTTAAAAACATGGTATTTTTAACCTGGCAGCATCAGCTTAATGGCTGAACAACAAGGCGACAAGGGGGGAGGAAAGGACTGACTGTACTATAATTATGTAGCATCGATCAAAAATATCCACCAAATTTTAACATGACTTGGCCTGCTGCACAGAACTGAATCAGCTGCAAACATTCTAGGCACCTGTGGGAGAGATCTATAATGAGAACGATGGAAACCACAAATTTAACAGATTTTATTTAGTGCTATCAGATTTCCCTGCACTAGAAAGCATGAGTGCTTTAAAAAGATGACTTTACCAGGTAAGCACATTGTCAAAACTTGTTTCAATAATATATTTGTTTTTAATAATACATTAGTCTATAATAACCTATGATAGTAACTGAAACTGATATAATCTAAAAGTGTAAGATCCAATATAATTCAATTAAATACCAATCTAACAATTTTTATGCAAATTACTTCATCTTGCACATTCTTTTATCTCCAGGGATCATTCTCAATTTCCTTTTCTGTAGCTTTTCTAGCGCTACACTGCATTTTGGTAATATCACTATTGAAGCTGAAGACAATATTTCAACTATTAAGCCTACCAGAAAATTATAGTTAGATTTATATCTGTTTTAGTCATACAACTTTGCTTTCCAATGATTTTTCAAAGTACTTTTCCATAAAGACTAGAAAGTTCAGACAGGACACCAACATTGTTTTCAGACTATTCTGACTTTCAAACTAGCTTTTGAGTATATTAATAGCCTTTGTACAAGCACGTTCATTAGAAAGAAGGCTGTTAGCACATCCTAGATTGCCAGACTCTTCCCATTTTAAGTCTCAGTTCCTTATGACTTCGCCAAACATTAAATGCTCGGGCTGAAATTTTCCATGCAATGTCTGTGCGTCAAGCTGAGATGTGTTGGAAAATTTCAGCTAAAAAAATACAACTATTTCCAAGAATGAGGGTAGGGGAAAAACATTCTGTTTAACTCATGGGAAAAGAAGAAGAAAAAAAAAAAGGAGAGGAGGGGGAAAAAAAGGAAGAAGAACTTGGAGACATTTTCACTGCAAAGCTCACTTACTCTCTTGCGCTGCCCTGAAATTGGCAGGAGGGAGTAATTTTGTTAGAAATTACACCTTTTTTTTTTTTTTTTT
>VWYH01009549.1:0-15708 GCA_013399365.1 Pampusana beccarii | reverse complement strand
TTTTTTTTTTTTTTTTTTTAAATTGTATAACTTGAAATCACATGCTATTTTGGTATTCTTAGCTATTTTGTCTCCTGTGTTTCACAAAGCCCTGGCATAATTATTTTGCTTTTTAGTACCTTTTGTGGTTAACAACCTCTGATTTCTTCAGTGGGGCAACACATAGGCACAATCACTCCAACTGAGCATTATTTTGTTATTTTACAAAGCCACCTGATGCAAATGAAAAGCTTATGTTGTCAGGGTGTCATAAATTTCTAGCTGTCATTAGCTCAGTGTTTGACTTGAAGTGACAAATGAACTAGTATCAGATCTGGTGAAGACTGTAAGAACCAACTTCTAAGTAGCGATCATGGCTCATTTCTGTACCAGCTGAGATATTACAATAAATGCTGTGATTCAAGAAGTTTTCGGTGAGTTTCTACGTAAGTTAATGAAAACTTATTTTTGCATGTAGAAATTCTAGAAAAATTGCTGGTCAAACTCAAAAGTTATATAAAACCATTATGTCTTCTCCTCATATGCATCCTACAGATACGCCACATGCATTTAAAGAGAGATACAATTATAGCATGAATCACATCAGCCGCATGCTTGTTTTCTCCAAATTCAAAGCTTCACAGCACTGCTCTGAGTGACTGCCCATCATGAACATTTGTGGTGCAAGCACAAAATGCTCCTCTGATGGATTCACAGCTGTTTCTTTCTGTCACAAATAGATAAAAATGAGCATCCTGCTGAGCCATTGAAGGCAAACAGTATACCACGTATCAGTGCTTATTCACATTCAACTTCAAATGGCTTTAGGACAGCTGGGACATATCCCTGCGTGCTTTAGCATCCACTCACAAGTATTCAGAAAGTGAAGATGTCTGGTATATTGTGGTAACAGACAATTGTGAATGGAGAGGTGTAGTTTGTAGGCCTTGTGGTTCAGGGCAGAGCCACAGAGCTTACTTGCTGTGAAAAAGTGCTGCAGAAGTCATGGAAATTAGAGGATAAAGAACTAATCTGCTTCTGCTGTAGAGGTCCTATATGGTGAAAATAATCTTTTATACATGCTAGACACCTAATCATGCGGTGCTTCTTTTCTGACTGAAGATTCAAGAACATGATCAGAGCAAATGCAGAGCTATTACATCTGGAGCTAAAGTAATTGAGTAATGCAGTTTAGGCATATCAAGTGCCATAATAAAGGTATGAACCCTTGAAACACGGGAACCTTGAATTTAGCTTCTGACATTTGTGAATGCTTTTAGCCTCAGATAATTCATATGAAAGACAAGAAAGCTATTTGGCAGACCTAGCATTTTAAGAAGGACCATGGAAGGGTGACTTTGTTTGGGACCCTTTGTTACCTATGACTGTCATCCCATGTTGTTACTCAGTTGTGTATGGGTATGTGTATTTGTATTTAGACTAAACTTTTGGGCCATGTGGGTAAAAACACATTACCAATTATCTTCTCAAAGTAATATCATATGAAAAAAAAGCCTGACATAATTAATTGAAGAAAGAAGAAAATCCTTTTTACTACATCATCCACAAAATGCTGCTTTATAAATAATATTTAGTCCTCGCTTCCCACAAAGACTCTCTTGCATAAAAAGGAAAGAATACAGGCTTGTTATTTTGTGGCAACTGTAGTGGTGCTTGCATATATTGAATCATCTTTTAAAATCATCCCAATGTTACTTTGCATTACGGGATAGATAGTTCTTTTCACCTGGAAGACCCAAAAGAACTGTCAGTGAATCACGCTGGTAACTGCACTTCTGTTTTGTCCATTAGGAGTAGAATCAGAATTTTTTAATTGAAAAACCACAATTCTCAGTCATGTCAATTTTGATACTCTAAAGTCAAGCATAAGCTAGGAGACAGCAGCAGTCTCAAAATATTTTAAAGTGGCTTTCTTCCTTGCTCAGCTAGCTCAAAAATGCACAACCAGTCATTCTTATGAAACTTCAACCTGAGAAGAAAAATTTTGAAGTTCGTAAAAATGTAGTCCCTTCATACATTCTTTAAGTTATAGATGGACAAAGTGGGCAGTCTGAATGGGCACTA
This sequence comes from Pampusana beccarii, assembly GCA_013399365.1. Taxonomy (NCBI): domain Eukaryota; kingdom Metazoa; phylum Chordata; class Aves; order Columbiformes; family Columbidae; genus Pampusana; species Pampusana beccarii. Next base: position 13,644 of record VWYH01009549.1, on the reverse strand, counting down.
ATTCAACATTAAATTACACGACTGTTACCACAAAGCCATTCCCCTATGAACACTTATAACTAACATTCTCATAATTGATCTATACTGTGGCTGCTACCATATATCAATATGATTTACATATTTGTTAAATTATTAGTGTGATTTTACTGTAAGACTCAAGGTTTAGGATGGAAAGGGTGAGAGACTTCATCACAGGCTTTGCTGCTCTCCCCTCCAAGTCCACTTTCATTTGGATCCTTTTTTGCTCCATTCTTACCTGTACTGGACACCTAGAAACTCTAACATGGTTTCATTAACAGAAGGACAGCTGTAGGATAGGGACCTTCCTTTGTTTTGTGAACCTGCTACCAGCTGCAATCTGCATTGAAACCAGAGAACATTTGAAGGAAATCAAATCAGAACAGTATAGGAATTCCAGATCCTGCTCTCCTAGGGGCGAATGATATATTGATTTTATTATTTTCTTGTTTCTCTCCTCACATAAACACAAGAATGATTGACACACTTTAAGGATTGCAGAGTCTTTGTTTTTGTATATGGACGATTTGAAATAAACTTTCATTGTTAACTTAACGAGATACCCTAAACTAAAGGGGAAAGGACTCAGTGCCATTGAGCAGTCTGTCCTAACTTAGGTCTCTTTCATCCAAAGTTATTGACCTGTGTAAAAGTTATCATGTGCTTGACTGTAAAGAATTAATGTGTTCATAAACTAATGAATATTTTAGTAATTTAAGCATGTGCATAAACACAAGAAAAACAAAATAGTGGAATTCTAAGTTAAAAAATGAGGGGCTATATTGCCGGGGCTTTTCAAAAAATTAAGTAATTCAATGCAATGGTGCTTTATCAATGCATAAGACTTACCTCTTACAGCATACCCTGAACCACTTGATAAAGGTTTCTGTTCCACAAAGAAAATGTTATATGAAGTCATCATGCTTGAGCTAACTTTGAGGCTGATGTCACTTCTCGAATTTCTCAAGTAAGAACTTGATCACTCAAATTCACGTTGCACAATTCTTTGCATTGATTTTCCTTGTTTAGAAATTAAGAAGGAAATCAGGAACACCTACAGTGCATGTAAGCTTTGGTAAATATTTAAGGAACCTTAGCACAGTTAAGTCTTTTTAATGAGGGAAGAAATCTTAACTATGCTAAGACACTATAAACACTTAGGTCTCCTTAGGAGTTTAGAGTAGCCCAGCCATGATAGGACACTGTTAAGAGCTTAAAGAAATCTGATTTGGTTAATAAGCCATAAATTCTTAACCAATCTTAAAAGAGCTAAGTGCTATAATCCCAAATTCTTGATTTTTTTAATCCAGTCAAAACAATAAGCCTCTGAAGTTCAGTGTAATTTTCCTGTGTTGGGCCAAAGTCTGCAACCGAAGTCTGTAATCCATACTCAGGCAGATCTGCAGTGGGCAGTGAGCTCAGCCTGCTCTGAAATAGTATTATATCTCTTTGCTATTTGGATGAATTGGAACTTACAGCTCAGTCTGGTTACCTGAAATAACTGGTTACCTGAAATAACACCTGAATCCTGCCCCAAGACTTAAATACCGGTTAACTGAAATGTTATCCAAATCCTGCCCCAAGCTTTCTGTGGTATACACTAGAAGTATTTATTTAGGGTCAAGCAAAAAACCTGCAATCGAGCATTGAGCTGCCTGCCAGTCTTTTAGTTCCCAAGCTGGTGCTCAACTAGTGACACGTCCCATGAATCAGGAAGTCTAGAGGAAGGTGTAGAAGATGTATCCATTGTATGGTTGAAATCTTTTAAAATAAAATGCAATTATCTGTTGGGAAAACACAAGATGTTATAGTACTTCCTAGGCAAAAGAATAGGAGTGTAGAAAAATGCAGCAAGCAGTTAGTAATTGTTTTAAAAAAGAGTGCTCCAGATATCTTAGTGAGCTGTATAGCGAAAGGCCAAGATGAAGTCCCTATGTCTTACATAGTGGAGTGTTGTAGCTACGATGTAAACCATGCATTTATAATCAAACCGTGTCCATCTCCAGCCCTCCCCCCAGTATGCTATTGTTAAAATGCACTGGTTTTTTTGGTTTTTGTTTTGTTTTGTTCCCTTATGGTAGTTCATACTAGTAAAATTAACTTACTGGCCCTTCCTGGTTAAATACCATCAGGCCCAAAACACAGTTTCACATCATTTAACAGGGCAGTCACTATAAACAGAAGCCTCTGACTGTGCAGTCAGCAAGTCAAAGGGATTGTGAGGATTGAAACAATGTTCCAGGAAAATTTATAGAATTAAAGTAACGAGATTCATTTAAAATATTATGTCACAGTGATATAGCTGAGAAAATACACATTTACTAGAGAGCAGTGACTTCCTTGCAGTTGTAATAATTATTTCAGGAGGAAGTTGGTGAAAAAAGAAGGAGGTACCACACAGTTACTGTGGTACTGAAGGAAGGTGCAGTAGAACATTTTGAGGCCTTAAAGGGAGGAAGGGAGGAAAGGAGGAAGGGAGGAAAAGAGTGAAAGCCTTGTAATGTTATCCCTGTTTAAAGCAATTCTCAGCCAGAGAGCTCTGAGGAAAGTGAATGAGCAAACAAAATAGTGTCCAGAGAAGAGAATCTGGTTCTGGAACCACATGGAAGGCTGGCAATGAGGGAGGAAGACAAGGAGGCCACTAACATAAGATAAAGAATCCTGGATGAGACATTATTTTATAATAGTACACATGTTTTAGACTTATTGAAGTGGCTTCACATGGCCTCAGTTTTCTGGTGTTACCAACTATAAGTACTCAAAAGTGCAGTCAGTCTTTAAAACATGATGACCTAGAAGTAAGAAGATTGGTAAAAATAAATAACTTATGTTCTTTGATTCCTATCTGTATGTTCAGAAACAAGTCAAAATTGGGTTCAGCTTCTTTCTCCACAACCATAAAAACTAGAAATCATAATTAAAAATATACATTAAAGAAATGACATTTCTGTCTTCCATCACGTAAGCGTAAGGGCTGGAACAAATGTGCCGCTTCCACGCCTATGAGCTAATAAGCCTAGCTTATTCCTGTATCAGTTAGTTTTACTGGAACAAACTGTAATTGTGCCCTTCATTTAATGGTTGCTGTTGCCAGAGTGTAGCTCAGCTTAATAGTGCAATTGCCATGTGTCTAACAAATCACTACTGCTTGGACAACACCAGTCCCAGGTCTACCAGAGGCAAGAGAAGAATCATTACTACTTTTTATTATACTTACAATTCGTAACTAGAGTATTACTTCTTTTCATCTAGCAACTTATAATTCCTAAAAGCTATTGAAATGTAATAAAGCATTGCAAGTTATAAAATACCTACTTATTACAAGTTTCCTGGATTTTTAACGAAAACGTGTACATATTTAAAGATTGCGGAGCAAATGATATGTTAAACAGGATAAATACATTTGAAAAAAAGTTATTTGCAGAAAGGCTAATTCTTTCTTAATAGATTGTAAAGGCACTTATTTTATCTATCTGTATATACTTTTAAAGCACCTCTTGTGCATTTTAGATATAAGAATAACTTTTCCATCCTTTGTTATTGCTATAATCAGATTAAATTGAAGTTATTCAAATTATAGGTATTATAGATGTAAACAACACATACATACACAGGCATGTATTTATACATATTTCAAGATTCTCTTGGCTGGCATGAGGAAGAGGACGGACTGGCAAAATGATTGTAGTGAGAAGTTACCTGAGCCATCAGCTACTCAGCCAGCCCTCCTAGCAAACCCGGGAAAGTTTCTGCTCAGCCTTATTTCAGCCTGTTTGGTTTAAGCATGGCTCAGGTTACTTTTGACTGATTATTTCTAGCCAATTTTGCCATGTAATGGTTTTGCTGCATGCTTGCTTTTCCAAGACTGGATCAATCCAGACCACTCAGAGACTTTTTGGTGCTCCTCGTGGCATCAATTTTAAGTCACATTTCTGATTACCTTTCTTTCCATGTGCTTATTACCACTACAGAGACTATGGCTGTCGGGCTTCTGGACAGCTAGCAATTGCAGTTATTACAATGTTTGTCCTATGGCTTTGGGTAGAAGGTGTCTGAGGTGAACAGATCCTGGTAGACAGACTGGATTCTTTTCCTTTCCTTCCACCTCATTACACCAAAGGAAGAGCATCTCTCAGATACACCATATAGTGTATTTGCATACCAAACACCGATGTATTTGGGTATTTTCAGTTAATACAAAAGTTGTGGCCTGATATTTACTCAGTCGGTGTTGATGCCAAATTAGTTTTACAGTAAGAACTACTCAACAGGTGCCAAGGTTGAAACTGGTAAGAGTCTATGAATGCTGTTTTGTTAAGATCAGTTGATAACTTTTTGCATTTAACAATTTCCAATTAAGCAGAGAGTGGCAGTTGCTAGAAACCCACCATGCACTTGTTTTCTTTTTGCACTCAGTAGGTCTCATTTCAGTCATTATTGTTGCCTGCGCTCAGTAGCAAGAGACAAATAAAGAGCCTCTTTCTTTTCAGAAAGGTCACTAATAGCATTTCTACTTCTGACACAAAATTTGTACTGTGAATTCTTAACCTGTTTCATTATTTTGACAGCTTTTGTACCTCATGACAGCTATTTATAAAAAAAAAAAAGTGGTGGAGGGGCGTTTCATGGGATGGTGACTTCTCCCAGCTACTTGCTAGTTATCTGTTGCCACAAGAAAAATAATTAATGTATAGTCTGGAAATCTAATGAATTTGTATGTGTACTTACATTCTAATGAAGTCCATAGGTCTTAAGCACACAGTTGAGTGCTTGGCTGTGTGTCTAAGTTAAAGAAAATACACACACACAAACAAAAGGCAGGCTTAAAGCTTAAATATATTTGCCATACATGTTTTCAGAAGTAACCTCTGGAAAGATGTATATATTTTTCCAGGGATGTTGTCTTTACTTAATAGTTATTAGAGAACCACCAACATGCCTTCTTCGCCACCCCTTTCTATGTATGTGTGGAAAGGGAGTAATCTTTTGGCAGGAACAGATAAAATAAGGTTTGCAACACTCTTCTAGCAGCAGGCATTCTTTGTAGCTTCTGTATCACAGGAATGCTAGTCTATTATATTTTTTCTAGCAGACATGTTAAAGAAACAAACTTCCATTTATACGATTTGCACAAAACAAAAGGCAAATGGAACTAATTCTGAAATCTTGTACTGGTGTTAAAATAAATAAGCAGTACTACCCCTATTCCAGGGGTGTTACAAAAAATATAGCAGTACAGTGCAGTACACAGCTGTGTCCACTGGGACATGCCCCCCTTTGCTTTCTGTTGCCAACCAGCCAAGGGATCTGCCTTTAGGCGGAGTCAACATGCAGAAAAATATGGTTAAAAAACCTGAAAATGAGCGATCTTCATTGATATGCAGTGCAGTCTGGACTCTAACCCACTTCTCTGCCTCAACCTGTTGTTGGGTTTGCCCCACCTTGCCTTTCTGTGGCTTGTAGCTGATGGGCAAGGTAGAGCACAGCCCTATATGACCCTCAGAAAGCTGTTTTGCTCCTGCATCGGGTATTCAGAGCTATAACTATATCAGAAACATTTCACACCATAGATAAGATGGCCCTGGTTTCTCCTCAGCAGTGCCTTCCATGTCCAAGGTTCAGTGTTCTTTCATGCCTGCTTGCCCTCCTTAGAAGGCAAGTTGCCCAAAGCTGCTAGCATGTGTCTTTTTATGCTACCTGTTTGGGCAGCTAGCCCTCAGCCTTGGTGGGAGGCTGACCTAGAAGGACCAAACAGGGTTGCCACCCTTCTTTGGTGAGGATTCACATTTCTGGGCCATTATCATGAGTTTGTGCCCCATCTGTGATGCAGTGTGGGCTCTCCAGTACCACCGGGCAGACCAGCATCGTAGGTATGGACTCAAGTGTCCATATTGTTGGGGGAGGAAGAGAAGGGTAGGATCTCAGAAATATCGTATAAACCAAAATGACAGTTAAGAACCTGTGTTAATTAAAGATCAGCTGTGCTGTAAATCCCTGATAGGTGTCTGTTGTACATTATTTATTCATTCAGCACCGTAAGTGGTGTGAACAGCATGACCTACCAGTTAATTCACATAACAGTGCTTATATAATCTGCTTTGCAAATACAGCCAGGCAGAGACAGTATCATTGCTAGAGCTAGTGTATTTCAGGAATGATGTCAGACAGTTCTATTTATATATTAAGCAGGAAAACTTTTTCTCAAAGTACAGTGACAAGAAATGAGACACATCAGTGAGGCGGACAGATCTGACCATTAGGTCCCCAGCTCTCAGACTGATGAAACAGATCCAGATTGCTTTAAGTTGCTTCTTTAACTTGTTTTGCAATATCAGTAACATTTGGAAACTACTACACAAACCATAATCCAGATGATTATGGAACAGAGTGGCTAATCATAGTTCCCTGAACAAGACTCATTTAACATCAATATTGAAGGAGTTGGGGTAAGGGAAAACCATGTCTGGAATGGAAGAAGTTGCAAATGTGGGAACTTCAGGTGTATCACATCACACTGATTTTAACCCAAAGGAGACCTGTATATCAGGAAAGTCCAAACCCCGATAATAGAACCCTAGTAGCATCTCCGTTTAACTAAATAAACAACATTTTCACTTCTAAAAGTCCAGAGTCACTCAACTGACTTTACAAAGACGTATATGAGTGTGGGCTCAGACTCCTCTTCATCAGTTTCAATACAAACATGAAGCTGGAGACAAATGGGGGTGTGACCTCCAGTCAGGGCTGTAATAAACTAAAAAGAAAAATAAAATAAAACACAAAAAAACCCAAACACACACAAAAAACCCCACCACAACTTTTTGAAAGTGAGGTTGGCATGAATGTGGCAAGTCATCAGACCTTTATACTCTTTTCAGCTGCACTAGAGGTGTGGAAAACAATCCATTTAAGACAATATCCCAAACAAAGACTTTGTGGTGACTCGGAGGTTAATTACAAACAACAGAGGCTCATTATACATTCCAGAATGTTGTTCTCTCACACAAAAGGCACTCTCACTTGTTAAATGTCTAGCCTAGACTACCAGAAATTGCATTACACTTGCTGCCCCTCCCCTTATTCCCCGACTTTCTTACCCTGGCCTTCCTTTTTTTTTTTATTCCCCCCCCTTCCTCCCATCTCTATTGAAAGATACTAATTAAACACTAAAGCCTCTCAGTTTCTTCGGCACTGCAGGGGAACTCCTCCCTGTAATAAACTCCAATTACTGGCTGCGACTGCAGCTGATGAAGGATTATCCTCTCACTCAGCTACGGCAAGCTCTAGAGTATAATCTTCAATTAGTTCAATTCATGTAGCACACTGGCAGGCAGGCCACTACGTTTCCCACGACTTACACAAACAGCCTTTCTTTGACACCCCCCAACTCTGCACAGATGGTCCCAGGACTGTCTGTTGCAAAGTTCAGTGCATCTGGCCCCTAAACCCACCTAATGCAGGGAGCAAAACAAAGGCTGGGACTCAAGTGCTCTACAGTACCTATTTGTTTCAGTAACAGCAGGCTGCTTTTTTTTTTTTTTTTTTTTTTTCCTTAAATAAAAGAAAGAGAAATTATTCAAGGAGTCAGAAAACAGGTGGATAAACAAAAAACAACCAACAAATCTTCTGGACTGACACTATAAATCACTCCTAGTCGCTTTAACTATGTTCAGTTTTTAAAAAACAGAACAAAACAGTTTTATACCAATATAAACGATATGCCTGCAACAGGCAAAAGCCAAGGAGGGCAAAATTAAAACTACGAGTCTATTTTTAGCTCTTTGCCTTTGTTTTTAGGTATTACAAATATTCTCACGACGTAGATTATTTTTTTCTTCCCCCTAGCATGTCTGGAACAAAGACTGTTGTGAACCCAGATTTAGTCTGTCCTCTGACTTCTTTCTTCTGCATCCTAATATTTTATATAGTATATGTATCAACTTATGCCTAATTTGCTCAATTGCTGACTGTAAAAAGAAACAGCGTTACTTATTTAAAGGAAGTATTTAAAAGCAGGTAAAGTTCAACTAATTGTCAGTCTGCCTTTATCCATGTTTTTGATACTAGAAGATTTTACCACATGACAGCTAAAAATAATAATTAGACTGCAATAGGTTAGTTGCACTGAGTTCATCATCTCATACACTGAATAATTCTGTTGCCGCTGTCTTTCAGAAGAGCTGCCAGGACCTCAGTGAGGGCTGTACCTAAAGGCACAGTGCTCCTAACACCTGCTTTTATAGCTGGGTATTTACATGTCAGCAGCAATTTCCACTGATGCCTCCAAGTAGCTGCCTAAGGAGAAAGAAAAAGGGACTTTTTTTCCAAAGTAGGGGCTTGTCTTCACCTGCAAAGAGGTCACGTAACCTTGCAAGATGAATTACAGCATTAGCAGTATTGTGAGAAATACAGTACTGCAATAGTAACTGCATTGGTACTGCTTTCCCATATAGACTGGATGTAGAGGCCTCCATTTCCAAGCCTGTAAGTCAAAGAAATTTAGCAATATTAAGATAGCCTTTCCAAAAATCCACTCTACGACAGTAACAAATGTTCGGTTTGCATTTAAAAAATTATTCCTTAGCTCAGGGCCTCTGTTTAACAGGATCAACCGTCTTACTGCATGCTTTGTCCCACTGGGACAAATGCCCTTGTGTAGGGACCCTGCTCCGTGCATCCCACAGACTGCACGCCTCTGAATACAGGAATTCCTAGGGTAGCTGCAGTACAGTTAACTAGAGTAGAGCTTTTTTTTTTCCTTTTGAACCAGAGCACAGTAACTTCTTTCCAACATCACAGATTTGATGCTTTTGTGTACTTAAGGTGTATCAGCTGTTATACATCCTCAGATCTGGAAAACCACTTGTATGTCTGAAAGTGTATCTGGGTTTTGTTTTCTTTTTTTCAACTACATTAATTGAGATTTAATAGAAGATATTATTTTGATTCATTAAGGCTTGCCTCAGTCATATCCTTATACTACCATTTATATCACTGTGAGGTGGATACCACTATATGCACTTCAGTCCTAAAACGAAAAAGCAAACAAAGAAAGAAACCAAACCAGACAAAATCTCCGCATTCGTTTTAGCTGGGCTGTTTGTTTCAGACTATGGCAAGAGAGGCAAAAGTAATGTGTAGGTCCCGTTCTGTAAAATCCCAAATACTTCATGTAACTCCCAAGTAAATGCTGTGTAGCCATTCTTCACTCTTCCACTCCAACTTGTCGAATTACACAGTGCTGTAGGTGTTTTCATAGAGGATTGATTAAAAAAAACCAAAAAAACAAAAAAACCACAGCCATTGCACTAAGGAATATTTTGTTTATAATGGTGTTTTTCAGGATAGAAGTTGTTATTTGCAGTAATTCAGACTTTTAGACTACAAGTACCCTAGGTTTGTACTGTGTAAACACATGCACAACTTCCAGACAGATGCAGAATACTAACAAAGAGGATCTGAAAGAGAATAGCCATCTTGTTTCCTGTAGACCCGGGAGCTGAAGGAATCCAAGTTGTAGATTTCTAATATTTGGTGGGGATTGAAGCGTCCTGCCATTATGAAAATAAGCAAATGTTAAAGAAAAATATCCTATAAAATTAACTTTTCTTTCTACTGGGAACTCATAGAAAAACAGATGAACAAACAAACCAACCACCACCACAGCAAACAATGGACTACCCTCGCTCATCACATGAACAGTTTTCAAGTGTGAGGCCTTAGGTGCATGTTTATATCCCACATCTGGGTCTTGAAATGGGCACTTAGTTTTATTAAAATCAGAAGACTATCTTTGGTACTGCTATGAACATCCAACTGTAGGATTTGATCATATTAACATGTCATGCTTAAAACTGTATTTATCATGGGCTTATTTTATTTCGTAGCTCGTTTGACTGACAGTGAACCGAGCCTGAGATCACACCAAGGTTATAAATCTCTTGTATCTAACCAGCTGAATTCCTGTACTGAGTACCTGAACAACTTAAGTTTCAACACAAAATTATCTGATCAAGCGAAGATACATCTGCGAAATGAGGACTTTGCATCTGAGCTTTCTGAACTTCAGCTGTTCTCTTTTGTCTTCTCCTTCCATAATTTCTCTCGCATTGAACAGCTTATCTGGCTCACTACCCAGCCAAATAATACACAGCACAAAACAGAATCATACTCTCATTCATCCACAGGGCATTTCAGCCACAGAAAAACACAGAGACAATGACAAATAAGAGAAGTTTCCCCTAAAAGTGCTTTGGCCTCTGAACTTTGAGCAAATAGAAAAAGAGTGGGAAGAGTCAAGTAAGCACCTAATCAGTGATCCTTGTCAGCTATAGCCAAGGGGCAGGCGGCAGGTCATGACCATCATACGGCGTGAGTATTAAACCTCCATTTTCCACTCAGTTGAGAAGAAAAAGTAAATAAGGAAGGCAAAAATTATCAGGCCTGTTAGGATTTAGAAAATTGTAAAGCACTGAACAGATAGACTATACAGTACACACGAAACACTGAGGGGGTATCTCGGAATTTCTCAAATTGGAAGGAACCCGCAAGGATCATTGAGTTTGACATCCTGAAAATATAACCTCAGGCCTACAAAAGGTTTTCAGAGTTGACTACATAGTATTTGTAAAAGACCAAAATCAGAGTACATTCATATGAAAGGAGCATGGCACTAGTACTTGCTGAGGACCCTTTTTTTAACTGAAAGTTTTCTTTGCTTAACTAGAATATAAAAAGAAAATACTGCAAATGCAGGCAGCTCTGGTATTACCTTAACTGAGACGTTGCATCTCAGATTGACTTTGCTAAGTGATCTACCTCCTACCTTAAAGCGCTGCTATTAACTCGTTATTCTCAAATGGCACTCAAATCTCTAGTTTAAATTTCTAGTTTAGGCCCTAGACCCTATCAGGTGTCATTTTCAACTAGCAGTAAGGTAGCTGATACAGGAATGTAACAGAAAAGTCACCTGTTAAATCAACCCATATATCTTTTTTTTATATGTATAAATACATTATTTACATATGTATATATTTATGTCTGCAAGTGAAGAGCAAGTTCTGTTGATAGGCCATGGCTCCTGCCTGTGTACTAACACATGTGGCACTAGGAATGAACAGGAGGAATTGAAGGACTGCATGCCATTTCAGGGCTACGGTCTCATTGGCATCACAAAGATGTGATGGGGTAGCTCAAACAGGAGCGTGGCAGTGGCTGGATACAGGCTTTTTAGGAAGAACAGGCCGGGAGGACGAGGAGGGGGTGTTGTTCAGTATGTGAGAAAGCAGCAGGAGTATGTGGAGCTCTGCCTGGGACAGACTGTGAGCCAGGTGAGAACTTGAGGGTCAAGACCAAAGGGCAGATGGGTATGGATGTGGTGGTGGGTAACTGCTACGGTCCGCCTGGTCAGGAAGCCACCATTTTCAGACTACTAGAAGAAGGAACCTCACATTCACATGTCCTGGTCCTTATGAGAGGCTTGAACCACCCCAGTATCTGCTGAAAGGCAGCACAGCAGGACACAGCAATCCAGGACGTTTCTGGAGTGCATTAACAACAGCTCACCAACACAGGGGACTGAGGACCCAACACAGAGAAGTGCTCTGCTAGACCTGATCCTTGCAAACAAGGATGACCACGTCAGGAAAGAGAAGGTTTGGGGCAGTGAACAGTCAAGTGTTTGTTTAAAGCACAAACCAGCAAAAACCAGGCAGTTTCAGGGATCTGATCACCTGCTTAAAGTTAGGTGTGTGTTTAAAAGCTTTCCTGGATCAGAGCCATTAATATATACACTAAGAAAAAAAAAAAGTGTCAAATAGGTTATAATGCATCTAAAGAGCAAATTGTGTCTTGAGTGCTGCACATACATTATTGTGCTCTGACTTAATGAAGCATACATAATTACAGTGTTTGCTTTAAACAATGTGCTATGTTTCATGTAAATACCACAAATAGGAGCCAAGCTGAACAAAGAATTATGTCATACCTTTTAATTGAGGGCAGGAAGATGTAAGCTTAAAATTTCTTTGGATAACACCAATCGTGTCCCCTTATATACGCTGAGTCCTTAAAGGACAGCTTTCTCTCTAGCTCCTGGGAAATATAAATAAAGCATGATGTGTTATTACTGAAAAATATTTGCAAGACATTAAGAAAGTTCGCAACCAACATTATTAATTGCACAATAACGGCCTTTATTCATCAGGATGCACATGTAATTTATTCCATGTAAAAATCGTTATCACAAATATCGAACATTCTGTGGATAATAAATGACAGGACAGTAATAAAACAAAAAGAGCTTTGTTTCAGGGCACAAAAGCAAGTTGACCCTTTTGATTTATTTGTTTTTCTAAAGGAAGGAAATGCTCATTTAGTAGATTAAAAATGAAATAGGGAAGTTGAATGACAAAAATCTTGATGAAGATGGTACTTGTTAGAACTATATGGAAAGATAACAAGTCATTACAATAGAAAAATGTGAACAGTCCAATAAAACACAAGTATGATCAAAGCTGTGGAAGAAAAACAATTAATCTGTTTTGACATTTGACTCATGTGTTGAATGTGTGCATGGATTTGAGGCATTTAAACTATGTTCATGAACAATTATGTCTAGGGAGCACCTTGTGGTATAATTTTCTTTCATCTTGCCATATAAACTTCATTGGCTTTATATTATAAAGCAAGATGGAAAATATTTAGAGAACTACAGTGTCACCGGATTAATCAGATTTATTTTGCTACACTTTTTCTTAGAACATACACATTTATATTCCTATAGGAGTGACACCTTTAAGTTACTGAATAGTTGAAAGATTTATTGCAACACCACGTGGAAAAGTAGCTCCAGAGCACTCATGCTATTTTCTTTTGGAGAAACTTCTTTATGTAAAAAACTGAACTATTCAATACGCAGACATATCAGGGTAACCAGAAGCTTTCTTCTTTCCAGGCTACACAAAAAACCAAACCAACAACAGTTTGTTGTAAATCCAAGTATTGGATCTAGATTATTTTTTCAATCTGATATAATTTGACATGATAGTTTAATTCAGGTTAGCATCAAATTCAATTGCATTAGACACTGAGTTGAGATGTAATATAAGAAGAACTATAAGGTGGTAGAGGGGACACAGTATTTTCTAATTGCTAACACATTTTTGATGCAAGATCCTAACTGCAAAAGTCAAAGGAAGTTTTCACATTGATTTTGATGAGATCAGAGCTTCATGCCTGTCACCTGTACTCTCGAATGCTTGAGGTTTGTGGTTTGTTTTTTTTTTTTATAGTTACTATGTGAGGTGTATGACAAGAAATATGACCAAGTGGTAGCAAATAGGCACAAGACATGACATTTTCGGTGTTCCTTTGTTGTGTGCAAATGTAAGGCAGGGCTTCAACTGTAGAAATTTCCAGGGAAACTTTGCACAAAACATCCAATTCTCTAACCTTGCAAAGGCAGCTTTACTCAGCTGAGACCCATTACACTGAACACAGAACAGAAATACCCCTGTCACCCTGACTAACAGGCAAACAGAAGTTGCATTAAAGAGGTAAGGTTTTGAATACAGGATTCCTAAATCCTGGAGAGCTAGTGCATTGAAATGCATGAAGATGACAAAA
>VWYH01009548.1:124112-167541 GCA_013399365.1 Pampusana beccarii | reverse complement strand
ACACATTTATCACCAGAAGTATGTAGGATACTCATATAACCCCAGAATATAAACCTCTTTCCAGCTCCTATGTGGCTGTATTCACTTATAACTGTACATGCTCATAATTATGTGTTTGAGAAACGAGGGATCTCTTTTTGCCCTGTGAAAAGCAAAGACGCTCCTCTTTCTCCGATTTTGACGCAGACAGTATTTGATTTATGCTTTTCATTTAAGGCAGAACAAACAGCAGAGTGAGGTAATGGTGATGTTTCATGATACAGTGCAAGCTAGATGATTTATATGAAATCGTATTGATTTGTATATATTTTTATTTATTTATATATTTTGTTTATTTATTTATTTATTTTTATATATTTACATTTATATGAAATCGTGATCGTATTCTTCTTGCTGTTCACTGCCTTCTTCTTTCTAAACAATAAAAACTGAAAGTTCACAGAAAGGCTAACCCTTACTGGTATTTAGCCTGTGTTATTCCGTCTTGTGTTGTTCCTACAGGAAACAGAAATACGAAGCATACTTTGCACAAGCTGAAGTATCCTTTCTAAGCTTTGCTGTGGTATCAAATCCTTGTAGGTTGAAAAAACAATGTGAGGATCTTAGGTGAAGGCGAGTGTAGGTGGGATCATGGAGTGACAGAAAAGGAGACTGAAACTTACGGCCATAAGAAAAACGTCAGGGATAGAGCACAAGGTAGGAAATCTAAAAATGGTGAGGCAAGCATCGCTGTTCCGAAGCAGGCTTAACCAATGCTGGCTGCTGTGACCATGTCTTGCCTGCTGATTCCCTTTCTGTATTTTTTGGTTAGCTGTGTTACTGATTTTTTTTTTTTTTTTTTTTCCTTTTTCCCCTGCCAATTTAATGTTGAAGTGACTCCCTGCAAAATCTGTCAAGCACCATAACCGTGCCAGGGAACCTGTAGGAAGGCAGCAACTGGTCACTGGCTGCAGAAAAATGAGGGGCCTTGAAAATAAGGAGGAGTCATTCAAAACCACCAGCAAAGGATGTGGTGGAGCCGGGGGGAAAGACACAGGCAGCACCGCAGAGGAGCTTTTAGGTGCTGGGTATTACACTGGAAGCACTGGGGAGGATGAGGTTGGACTACGGCACATGGGAGGTGGGGCAGAGCGCATAAAATGGGGCAGACTGAAAGAGTACGTTCTTGAATATTGCACGAAGGAACAAAAGGGTGAGATAATTACTGGATCAGGAGAACAGGGAATGGTGCTAGATGTAGTTTAAGCTAACGCATAAGGCTGCAATTAGGGCAGGTAAAACATAGACAGTCATATACACTATGGAAAAATATTATCCTAAACCTTCCAATCTATTAAGAGTTCGTTGATAGGAGCATGGATCTAGCAGTAGGACAGGTTGTCAAAACTACCTATTATGGTTCAGGACAGAGCCACCACGACACGAAGGAAAGCGTCTGAAAAGACAAGAAACATTCTTGTTTTGGTGGTTTTGTTTCTCTTGATGCTTGCTTTACTGTAAAAATTGTCCCAATGTCATTTAGCATGCTTTGTGTAAAAAAAAAAAATAATAAAACCCCCACAGCAACCTCTTTGTTCTGTGTTTTTTCAGATCAGCTCTGATGTATTAATCCATTCATTTCAAACCTCAATATTTGCTAGATTTATATTAACCAATATTTGTCTAATTACTCTGTGTTGCATGCTGATCGTATCATTTACTCTTCTTGCTGTTCACTGCCTTCTTCTTTCCAAACAATAAATACTGAAAGTTCACAGAAAGGCTAACCCTTACTGGTATTTAGCCTGTGTCATTCCGTCTTGTGTTGTTCCTACAGAAAACAGAAATATGAAGCATACTTTGCACAACTATTTTTAATGAGTTCTTCAAATCACTAATTTCCTGCTGGGATGGCCCAGGACACCACGCAATAATAGTTTAGAGACTAAAGTAGCAGAGCTGTAACATTCTCACTCAAACATGCTTGGGGTGCATTGTAACAAATTTTTACTTGTTGGAGAAACTGTCAGAAAAAGAAAAAAAAAAAAAAGTCCGTTCTATAATTTAGGAATTAGCATCTCTGTCTTCCAGTGCAATTTGAATGCACCTGTGTTTGCACTACATTCTTGTGCATTGTAAAAGAAAGAATGGATCAATTCAGACTGGTATAAATACCCACACTCTGTAAATCAAACTGGCTTAGATCTCTCAACCTGAGAGATCAGGTGAAAAAAAAAAAGGCAGAAAACACGCTTTTGAAAAGAACGCTGTATAGAATACTGCACAGTTGTTACTATGTGTGTCCAACACAAAAAGAACCACATTTTTTCACCAAAGGAAGAAACATAAACAAAATTTCTAATGTTAGCTTATAGAGCTTATTATAAACATTAAAACAGACCCAGGATTTGCTGGCTCTGCTTCTTCTAGCTGAGTAGAGCTGATTCATGAAAAAGAAGTGGATGGGAAAACCAGTAAGCAGAGAAAGAAAGAGATGAGGGAGTTTGTTTCTGTTTGATGTTAGTGCCTGGAGCCTAATTTCGCTATTTGAAACAAGGAGGAAAAAAATCCAGTGAAGTGTGTCAGCATATAACTTTGCAGGCGACAAATAAATATTGCACTTAGCTTACGGTCCATCTTATCCTGAAGCACACTTGCTACGACAGACATTCTTCTAACTTTAGTATTAGAGGCTATCACAACTTCAAAAAAAATCTGACTTCCATAGGCTGGACATGGTAATACAGGTGTGATTGCATTAGGTGACTCCATTTTGCTTCCTGAGGTAAAACAAACCAACCAACCAACAAACTAAAAAGCCCACAGGACAAATACATTATTCTTTGATAGTCACGTGTTGTCATTTATAGAAGAGGAGTTTTCTCTGGTGCTGACAGCCGAGGAGGGCAAACGGAGTTCCGCAGAAGCCTAAGTTATTGCTGCTGACACATTTGGTCCACCTCACTCTTCTGTGTCCACGGCTCATTGGGGAAGCTTGGAGGTACAGG
This sequence comes from Pampusana beccarii, assembly GCA_013399365.1. Lineage (NCBI taxonomy): Eukaryota > Metazoa > Chordata > Aves > Columbiformes > Columbidae > Pampusana > Pampusana beccarii. The sequence continues at coordinate 164,554 of VWYH01009548.1, read as the reverse complement.
TCAGATGTACAGAGAAATTGCCTTCAGAATGTTCTTGCAGTTTCCAAGATTGTTTCACTTTGCATGGAATAAAATTACAGAAAACAATAGAGGGGGAAGGCAAGAATGTCAGCAAAACTCCTAAAATGTTATTGCAGGCATTGCTTAACAGGCCTGTCTTTGATATAGGTTACTATTTAGCAGATAAGCTTCTGGATCTGGGTTATATCTGGTAGCACCACAAGGCAGAGGATGGGCTATAAGCAGAAGGAGGGAGCAATTAAGTATGGGAGCTCTCAACAGCCAGCTCTGAGCATCCTCGTTTCTTTAGCCCTGACCCTGATCAAAGTTCCCTGCTTTCATTCACTCGGTTAGACCCCAAACCACAAATGGTTTTCATGGGAGGCGTTACTGTGTTGGTCAAAGCATCATTTCAGAACCAGAATAAGAAGGGGCTTGGAACGCAAGTGTGGTTGGCGTGCTTCCCACAATCAAGAAGCTTAAGCCTTTGGGCTCAACAACCGTCTTCCTTGCAGCCATCACTGCTGATCGGGTTCTTCAGAAGGCATTTCACAATCAGCCAACGCAGATTTATTTTTGTGTGTGTGTGCTGTTAGCCGCATTGCTTAGAGCTGTTTTCAGGGAAAACACAGGACATCTCTTCGTGCCGGTATCATAAGCCAGTGTCATAAAGCACTTATTTGTCACGCGGTTCACCTGCGAAAGAAGGTTCACGGTTCATTACGTACATTGTGGGAACAGCTGTTGGTACAAGCCGACTTTCCTCCCGTCTTGCCCCTGCTCCGGAATGCAGCCACGGGTGCGTATTTACACGATAAAAAGCTGTAAGTGCGGGAAGGATTTAGAGCTGTATTTTACCCTGTGTGCCAGGCCCAGCATATAAGGTTATAATTAACTAACTCATTAGCTTTTCTTCTCGGAAGGAGCCCTTATCTATCTGTAGACAGTGAGAACAGCTATTTTAATTTTGTACTTGACAGCACATTGCAATGATTTCCCTTTAATCTCCTGCTAAGCGCTGCTAAAATGCCTACCTAGTGGAAAATCACCTTATCAATACCATTAAGTGAGAACAACCATTGAAAAGGCCTTTATTATACAGCCCAAACCACCTGCATTGCCAAAGACTAACAAGTCCTTGTTATGAGGCTTAGTACAGAAGGCCACACCTCCAGAACAGGATGCACTTACTATATGATCATGCATCATGACATGAGCTTGCTGTTATGCAAAACCTGGGGAGAGAGATCTTTTCAGCCCCAAGTACATAATGAACTTTTAAGGAGCATACAAATGAACTCAGTACAGAAGTTGGCAAGGCAGGAAGGTCACATACACAATAAAATACATTGGCACAGGCTCCACACGCAATGGACAAAAGGGGGAAAAAAAATGGGAGACGGAAAAAGATATCTAGACTGAATTCACAGAGGCTGGCAGTCAGTGAGCCTAGCCTGTATGAAATGTATATGGAGGGCAATAATGTCTAGGACACTCTCTTTGAGAAGCTGATTTCCAAGTTTTTTGGCACAGACGTCTGCTTAGTAAACAGACATCCAACTCAGGGTGGCTCCCCCATTCACCAACAGCTGGAAAGGTGCTTGGACCTTCCACAGGAGGGAAGATTTTTGGTGCGAATACTGCCCATTGTGGGGATTCATAAAAAGCATTTGTAACTTCAATAGGGGATAGCTGGAATACTCTTATACTCTTTGTATTAGAAACATGAGCTCAGGGAAGGCTTTGCCAACACATGATTTCCTCGAATTCCTCCTCAAGGTCTTCTTGCTAGGATGTGGCAGCCTGAGCACTTGTTTGTGAATTATGATAGAGATGATACCAGGTGCAGAAGAAAGACAAAAGCTGCTGATCTATTACACCAGTCCTGCTGGTATCCTCTCAGAGCACTTTTCTAATCAGTTCCTTCTTGGGATCACCCCCTTTGAGGGCGCTACAAGCTGTGGGTGTAGACGAGGGCTCCTAACCATGCTGCTCTAAGGATGTACACTTAATCACACAAAGAATTTTAAATTTAATCTGAGTACGCACAGTATCGCTGGACAATTTGACTAAATGGAAACTTGAGGGTCAGTAGAAGACATCAGAAGGCAAAACAGAAGGTCTAAAAAACAACTATGTATGTAGCAGTGAAATGCCTGTATTTTGGACAAGAATAGTTACAGGCATCATAACACTGGGTGAAGCTTAAGGAATAAACTTGTCATAAGTGCTGTTTAGTGCACGTAGTGTAGATTGTTTTATTGCATGCATTTGACTGTTTTTGTTGTTAAAATCTAGGAAGGCTACTGATAAGCAGGAAATAAGAGAACTCTAAATGAAATTTACTGGGCTGTATGTTGTTGCGGCTGTTCGCTGAACAACAGGCTATCATGAAGCTCTATGACTACGAAATCGTATTACACTGATTTTGCAACCTAAGAAAGCAAAAGACCCCATCCCTTCTGTAAAGTCTCGTTACACGTAATTATGTTTAACAGGAAGCTCCACGGTGTCCAAACCGTAAACCTGGAAGCGTCAAATGAGATTAGTCACTTTTCCCACTTGAGCAAATTTGCATGTCAGGCCCGTATAGTCTCGCCAGGCAAACTGAAAGCAAGTGCTGGAAAAATCCTTTCAAACAACATAATTCCTCTGCTGTTTACAGAAGCACACACAGAGGCACTGAGCACAAAAGGAACTGTTTGCTCAGTTTTCTGTTTAAACAGCCAGCTTTTTCATGATTTTTATTGCATGTCACACCTGCTCTGCAAATGCAAAATCTCCTGTGTTCTTGGGAGCAACACCTCGGCAGCAGCTGCTGCTGAGCCAGCTGAGGAATAGCCCACAAAGGCCTGGTTAGCAGCAACCTGGAGATTTATTTAACGTTTGCCAGCTGACTACGAGCCGGAAACTTGTTTATGCTTATAAATATCTCAAGGGTGGGTGTCAAGAGATTGGGACCAGGTGGTGCCCAACGATAGGATGAGGGGCAATGGGCACAGACTGAAGCACAGGGGGTTCCATCTGAATATGAGGAGAAACATCTTCACTTTGAAGGGTGCCAGAGCACTGGAACAGGCTGCACAGAGAGGTTGTGGAGTCTCCTTTTCTGGAAACATTCAAAACCCACCTGGACACATTCCTGTGTAACCTGATCTAGGTGAACCTGCTTTAACAGGTGGGTTGGACTAGAGGATCTACAGAGGTCCCTTCCAACCCCAGCCATTCTGTGACCACGATACGGAAGAAGGGAGAAACGGAAAGGACTCTCGGTCTTGCCAACAGCCGTAAGATAGAGGAGTTCCCAGACATCAGAAAATCACACCTATAATATACTCCCTTGTTTGCCCACCCCTCCACACCCCCCACCTTGAAACTATTTGGTACACGTTCATACCAGCAAGGTGTAAAACACCACTTTAAATGAGTCTCGCCACGCCAAGATGAAAGGCCTCCACTTGCTGTGTATTGGTCCAATGTCCATGGATAAGTTTGGTCATGTGTATGACTCCTACCCACAACCACCAAAGTGATTTGGAAGCTTCCTCACAATTCATTTTCCGAGAAAGAAAATAAAGTTTGTTTTTTTAACTGTCTTAGAATAAGCACACACGTGAACCCACATGAATCATATTTCCAGGCAGCCTATGCAGCACATTATAGGAAAAGTTACTAACACCCTATGCTAAGCATTTGCTGCAGATTGCCAACTTCCTTAAAGGCGTGCATCTTTCCCACTTAGTCCTGCAAACTAGCACGTCACCTTTGCCAGACAGCAAAACGCTTCCTTGTGGCCTTTGCTCACGCTACCTACTGCAGATGGGGGAGGAAAAGCCCCCTCGCTCGTTGCCTGGCTCCCACCCTTGCAGGAAGAAGGATTTTGTTGCCCATCACTGCTGCTGTTCCTTCCCTCCCCTTAAATCACCAGACTGCACTGCAGGATTGAAAACTGCTGCACTCACACTTCTGAACTTTGCCCTCATGGGGTCTTGTGTGCCCTGCATCTCCCGGTCTGGACGCACCACAGCACCACACGCTGCCCCACCATACAGACTTCCGGGCAGCTCAGCATCCTCCAGACACCCTCCTCCTCCTCTCAGGAAAGGAGCAGCGAGGGTACCAGGTGAAGAGCAGAGAAGAGGTGGCCACGCTGAACTGCATCGGGGACCTGGTGTGACCACAGAGCCACGTGCGCCACGTGCCGCTTCTTTCTGTGGAGGGTAATTTACGTCTCCTCTGCCTCAACGCCGCTGTTGCGCCTCTGTTCAGACTCACCTCCCTCAGCACGCCGCTGCGCCGGGCTAAAGGGCGTGCACCCACTTCTGATTACTCATTTACTCTGGTAATTACTCTGTTCACTTACGGCGAACGATAAGGGTTTAGCCAGCCTGCTTTACATAAGGCACATGCTAAATATTATCGCTCTCCCCTCGTTTTCCTATAGCAAAGCACGTCCTTGCTGATGTAATGGAGTAACAGGCTAACTCGGTTCAGCTGCTGGATAGGATCAGGTTTCCTTGAAGTTCCTTTGATAAAGGTGACTTGTGGCATCAATTTTTAAACCATAAACAGAACTACAGACTTATGTTACTGCTACAGAATCAAAGGGAGTGAAGTAGAGAAGAAGGGAGAGGACGAGGCCAGAGTCCAAAATGTTGCAAAAGTGTGTAACTGTGGAAAGAGTACAGAAAATGATGGAAAAATAAGAAAAAATAACTTATTTTAATAGTTTTCTTGTGAAACCAAGTATTAAAATAATCTCACAATAGCTGAGGAAGAAAAGGCAGAGGCTGCAACAGGCACCTTGGAAACTTGAGCCAGGAAGGCACATTAGAGAGCACATCGGGCTCTCTCAGCTGACTGAACATTACAACACTCATCCAACATCCTTTGAGGACCCATCATCAGAGAAAACAACTAACATTTCCTCAAAACTCTGGGGTCCACATTTGCTCCTCCTGTTGCAATCAGGGAAGACCCCCAGTACAGCTAAGTAAAAGGAAGCACATCAGGAATATGCAGTTCCTAACCCTTTGTGTTGGGTACCAGGTTTTCCGCAAACTTTGTACTGTGATGTGTAAGCCTCCTCAGATCATGAACATCACGTTTGACTAAAACTGACGGATGGAATTGGGTTCATCCAAATTATAGTACTGAGTTGCTTGTTTTAAAAAGGTTTATTTAAACAAAGTAGGTACATTTCACAGAAATGGTTATAAAATGCATAGCATATTATAAACAATACTGTTACTTTACAGCTACTAGTTGTTATTATGTTAAATATTGCTTTTTTAAAACTAACCAGAAATGAGAAAGCTAAAATCCCCATATAGCCCATCTTAGGCACTGTGAAAGCAATAATATGATAGAACAAAGGAGTCCACTTCTTCATTCACTCTACTGATTGATTGCTGCATTATTAATTTGCAAGTTCCCATTATATGGAAATATCTGGTCTCTGGAGTCACATACCAAGACAAGACTTCCATCAACTTGAACACAAATTGTGCCTCCTCAGCCAACCAAAACCCCATGCAACTCCAAGGAAAGGTGACTGAGGGTCTTCACGTCAATTAACTTAATGGACAGAGACCATATGAGTGGACAAAGAACCTAGCAGTTCTAAGTTGTGCAGACATGTTGCCCTTACTGGTATTCATAAGCAACTTGATTGTAAGTTGGTGAGTCATTCGTATCTCAAGCTTGGCTTCAATGGAAATTGAATGCCCAGTAGAAACAGATCTCACCCTCAGCGGTGATGCAATGCCACAGAAAGTGGAATTGAGCCTTTTTACAGCACCTGAGAACTGAGCACAACTCAAACATTCAGAACTTCACATACCCAAATCCAGAAGTGTCTGTTTTCTGATCTCTGGGATGCTAGGGCACGATGAAGTAAAAATGAAGAGCACAGCAGCAATCCATACCCAGAGCTGAGATAGATACCAGCTCATTCACACAACACTTCAGCACGAGTCATGACTGAAATTCTTCCCATTTATACTTCAGTGACAACATGAAGAAAGCAAATGCTGAGGTAAAAGGAGTTGCACCAGGTTTGCACTGCTGTAAAAGCAAGTCTAGAATCAAGCAAGCTATACAATCCATTAACTCACACACAACAGAGAAGGAAAAATCCCCTTATTTTCAAAACATATAGATACATATAGATCAAAAGATATGTTTTCAAAACATATAGACACAGGCTTAAGAATAAACTGACTTTCTGCATTTTGACATGAGCTTTACAGTAGTTTAAGCTTGGCCTGGACTAAAGAAGCTTGAACTCTGGCCAGCAGAGCTCCTTTGGAACTGTTTCTCAAGAGAGAAGAATGAGGTCTGAAGCAGTCCAAGAACATCGACGTTTCATTCACCATCTTCAAGTAGTTTTTGTAAGTTGTTCTGTATCTTAGAAAAAGAGAGAAAAAAATAATTGAGAGGCAGGAAGCGCTATACTGCATTTAAAACAAAAAAAAATCAAGACATACTCTTCAACATACTCTTTGTGTGCATAGTAATTCTGTCACAACTATTCATACCAATGACATTCATGTTAAATGCTTTCTGCACTAGAGTCAAAGGAAACATCTGGATACAATCAGCCAGCAGCACATCTAGCTTCTGTATTATGAGTAACTCCTGCAGTTTCCTCCTGTAGATGCTCTCCTATACTGGGTACGAGAAAATAAGACACAAAAAAAGTAGAGCTAGAAAGAAAGAGACAAGGAACCCAATTATTTTGAACTTGATCAAAATCGAATAAAAGCCTCAAAGTTGCAGCTCCTAGGTTTAGGTGGATAATTCAAATACTTTTATCAGCTTCAGCTGACATATGCGCAGCAAAATAAGGTCTTCTGACCTTAGATACGTCACATTTGCCAGATTTAGTGTACTGACTGTGGGTTATCTTCCCTTAGTTGCACTGAAGGCAAAACCAGCCAGTCACATCCTCAAGGATGACTTGCACTGACCTATTTTACACAGCCTATTTATCCACCTCTCATCTCCTTGTCCTTAAAAACAGAGAGGGAGGAATATAGTGGGTCACATCCCCTGGCACACGTGTTCGCTGCATCTTAGTAACTAGCAGTCACTGGCTACAGAAGGTTTAGTCAGAGATACTTTCAGGCTTTAGTTTGAAGAGTCATTGTACTTTCTGTTCAAGACTTTTTAATCTTATCCCATTATTTCTAGTCCAGACGCACACCTTTTTCAAGAGATGCATTTTGAGTAAAGGAAAACAGCAAGAAGCACCTAATTTTGTAAGAGTCACTTAACAAAGCAATTTCCTTTTAACAAGCTACATTAGAGTAAGGGAACCAGTAACATTAGGCCACGTTTTCCCTCCCTCACTTTAATGCTTTATCCTCTGATAGACATGGTACATTTTAACAACCTGTTAAATACACTTAAATGGCAAAGCAAAATTCTGCTAAGCCATGGTAATTCCTTGGCTCAAGTGTAAAGCAGAGCTTGCAAAAATCACAAGGTCACACTGAAAAAGTCATTGCAACATACACTTGCACTGAACATTTTTAAAATGGGGAGTAGTTTTTAGTTTTTAACCTAGATAGCTCCTGTGCTCTAGTTTACTATGCTGCGGCCACACTGGAAGCAAGGGGAGAGATGACAAGTTACACTGTAACTTTTATGCCTCCTTAGCAGGTGAAGCCAGCTGCAGCCAATTGCCAGCACCTCCAACTAAGGCATATGAAACAGTTAAGCAACTGCAGTAATTTTGCTGAGAGAACATAAAGCTCTTAGATTTCTACCAGTTTTGCAGCACAAGAGTAGGGTCAAACATCCTGTTCTAAACACTTTTCATCTAGGTTAGAGAGGACTGTGATGCAGCCATGTGCAGCTGGCAGGTGATACTCATTTAGCTTGCATGCACAGTGTCAATTGTGTCTTGAGTGACTGGCAAATACAATGTAAGACTTCAAGGGTCCAGTCCTGTAGACAGTAACTGAAAAAAAGCACACAACCTCAGACTCTAACTCAGGACAGAGGGCCATTTCTCTGGGAACAGCTGAATGATCTGACCATCCACCTGCCTCCTGCTGTGTCTCCAAGCAGAGACTATACAAGGGAGTGGGAAAGTGCCTCCTGCTGCTGCAAAGGGCTGCCTGCCTGGCTTCTCACTGAAAGGAAGTGAGGCCTCCCATGAACCATCTTGCCAGCCTGTTTCAGACACCTGGAAAGCAGCAACCTCTTAAATTACCTCATTTGGCTAAAGATTCTATTGGGTAATCACCTGGTGACCATTTTCCCTTTGTATTTGTAGTATTATTATCCAGAGAACACAGAGGCGTTATGCTTGCATTACTCTAGACTTTCACAGTCAAGAGGGTGGAGATAGAGGGGGAGAAACCTCTTTTTGGCAGTCTTCGTAAAACCTATGCCACATAGGCAAACAGTAGTGCTATATAATCCTAGCTTTATGCTATTTGAGAAACTTGGTATGGGAAAAAAAAAAAAGAAGTGTTGAAAGACCTTGGCAGGCACTCAGTTTTAGAAACAGAGGCAAAAACATTGCATGTGACTTAAGCACATAGGAATTCAAGTAACTTTTGTTTTCACTTCACGGATACTTTTTTCCACGCTTGGCCAGTATATGTGTTCCCAACACATAACATTACATACACCTGTACCGGGTGCAGGTGTCAAGGTTTGGGGGCAGGGGTGGGACACGGGGCTGCAGGGGCAGCTGTTGTGTCCCTGTGCAGGACACGGCCATTCCAGCAGACCCCAATGGACCTACCACAGGTCACAGCTGAGCCCCTCGGCCACGCCGGTGGTGAACCCTATGGGAGGGTGTATCTAAGAACAGTGAAAAACACCAAACAGAGAGAGAAGGAGAGTAAAAGGAGGAGAAAAAACAGAAGGAACATCAAGGTCTGAGAAAGAGGAGAGGGAAAAGGTGCTCCATGGCTGAGATGTCCACACTGCAGACCACGGAGAACACATGTCAGAGCAGGTGGTTATTTCCTGAAGAACCGGAGCCCTAAAAAGGAGCACATGTTGCAGCAAGGGGGGAAGAAAGGATCAGAAGTTGTTACGTATTGACTGTAAGCCCCACCAAGTGAAGTTGAGCCTGGAAAAGGGCCAGGAAACGTTTTGATGTATTGTTTGTCCTTGTTTCTCACTAACCAAACCTATTTTAACTGCCACTATATTCAAGTGACATTCCCCAAGCGAAGTCTGTTTTGCCTGCAACAGTAACTGGTAAGCAACCTCCCTGCCTTTATCTTGACCCACAAGCTTTCTCATCCTATTTTCTCCCTCTGCACTGGTAGGAAGGGGGAGTGAGAGAGCAGCTGTGAGGGCATCTGACTGCTGGCCATGGTTAACCTACCACAACACCTAAAGTGGAAATAAGGTCTGCACACCCACTCTTGCTTTGCACAGGTTTCCAATTTAACTTAGCAAGTGCATTTAGTTTCGCAATTAGAGAATGGTAAAATGTAAAGGTCAGGTATAAGGAATTACACAACTGGTGCAGCAGCATTTGTGTTACTAAAGTGAAACAGGCAGATTCCAGACGCTTCATATGAAGAGGCTGACTACCTATGAAAGTCAGCACTGTTTTTCTTAATCAAAAAATCAAAACTCAAAAGCCCCAGAAAAGTTAATCAAATAGTAATAATGGTTAGGTTAAGAATCCTTGGCCTTGACGGGGGGGGGGGGGGGGGAGGAAGAGGAAGAAAAAAAGAAGAGATCACGCAGTAATCACCCTTGAAGTACCTAGTTTATTAGTATTTCTGGTTGTAAGCCTTAGCTCGAGGCAAAATATTTACACATACCAATGCTTGCACTTGGGCTAATTCATAGTCCAAAAAGCAGTCCTTTGTCTAGGAAAACATGCCAGCTTCTGGTATCAAATCTAGGGGTAACTTGGCACTTTTCAAAATAACAGACTACAGCAATTCAGCAAGAACTTGATTAGTATATCAGCATTTGCATTATATCATAAGAAGTTACCTTTTCCAATTTTATAAGATTAGCAGTTAACTCATCACAAAGGGCATCAGCATTAATTTGCAGATGAGATCCCAAGCCTTGGTGCACTGGATGTCTGTCAAACAGAATGAAGAAATGTGACAGAAGCAAAACAGGGGAAAACAGAACTGAGAGATACATGTAGATGGGAATACAGTGGTGACACTGTGAACTGTACTTGTTTACAGAAACAAAGTCGTTTCTGCAGTCTTGGCTACATTCTTTATGTGGTCTTATTCTCCAGAACTTGGGATGGAAAACTTTACAGCTATTACCACTGGAAGCAAGTTGAAAAGTTGCATAAATTCCTTGTTCTGTGACTTGGAGGAAATAAAAAAAATCCCAAACCCTTGACACTGTAGAATTGTACAACAGATTATCCTGCATCTTGTACCATTTGGGATCAGAGCAACAGAAAACAGGACTTCCTTGTGTAAGAGTGCTTCAGAAGAGGGACACAGAGTCCTGCTAACAAAAACATGTCAGAAGTGGGAGAACGGCTTTTGACATCACCTACTATTAGAGCTAGGTTTACCCCCTTCCTTGCACTATTGGTAAAATAAAAATGCAAGCCTATTTAAGATAAAGAACCATTTTCTTCCTATATCAACAACATAGCTCAGTCTTCTGACACAAGCATAGAAGTCCTGCTGCCTTCCACAGAAGACAGCTGAGAGCAGCTGGATCCTACGCAGCACAGTCATTGTTCAGTATGACCTTAAGTGCATTGTCAGAATGACCTGTTTGTCATGGAGAGGTCACCAAAGAAAGCTGAATTAACAAGCATGCTTATTCAAGAGCTTGCTACAGGTCTGAAACACTTTTCAGACAGTTTCACCCAGCCTGGGTACAGCTCTGTCTTGAATTTTATTTGCCCTGTTTTTCAGATGGTGCTTCTCCAGCTGTCAGCATTCCCACCCATACTGCATGTGGCTGCTCGTTGTGCACCGACATTTATAAAAAACTTTTGAAGCCATGTTTTTCAGAGCAGCTCAAGAGGAAATCACTTTATAAGGAGAGAAGAGTTAATGCAAAATTTAATGCTAAATAAACTGATCAGTATTCTCATCAGTATCTAGTTAACTGCCTTCTGGCCTAAGAGAGGAGCAGGAAGCTGATACAACCTCCAGTGGCATATTGCTGTGATGTACGCCCATGCAATGCCTCTCCATTTGTTGTTCGCGTATTTCCTATCCATGCAGCACGGAGATTAAAAAAAAAAAATGCAGGGGCAGATGACATCCGTGACTCTAGCTACAGAATGGGCTGTCTATGGAACTATGGCCCCTTTCCCCGCACAAAGGACCTTCCCTTGGTGTGTCTGGATTTTTTTTTTTTTTTGCTTCGTTTTGGTTTTGCGGTATGTTTTAAAATTTTATTTTAGCAAGACAGGGTATCAGTTTCTAAAGAGCATATAAGCAGCCCAAAGCTTTAGAAAACATTACAAAAGCAAGTCAGACATATTTGCCCAAAGATTATAAAGAGCCTTCTTTCATCTTAGGCTAATCAAATGACATTAACGATGAAGACAGAAGTTATATCTTTTCTACAAAATCATTGCTCTGGAAAGGAATTGCTCAGTTCAGCAGTTTACACTGAAGTTACAGCTATCTGAAACATTCTCAAGGCAGTAGTACACCATAATATATCACATTTGTACTAAAAGTCTTAAACAGAAAGCGGTGAGATGAGGCTAGCAGAGATACAAGAACTACAGGACATGAAAGTATCAGTAAGGCACTACAGTATCTCAGTGGTTTCTGAAGAAAACAGATGAGCATGATGGATACTGGAAAAAGATTTTAAACCTCCAAAATTTTACAGAGTGTATCTTACTCCTTAATATGTGAATCAAAGGATGTGATGGAAACAAGACGTTCCTCCAGGATGCTGATTTTATATCTCATGTAGAAGGTAGAAAATATTAATATGCAAACACTGTAAGAAAGAAAAATAAGGTATGTCGGTTAATGGAAACTTTAGAGATACCTGACAAATTTAATATTAAAAGCCTTAAATTGTTACTTGTACATGTTGAACAGTAAAGGTATCATTCTTAAAACCACCTCAGGAATACCCATCAGTGGCGTTAAGACAGTTATGAAAATCTCAGCCTTGAGTATAGCTTTGCTAAGTCACATGTAAAACAAACTTGCAAGTAGTTAAACTCTTAACATTCCTGAACCAAAAGGCCCTTTGCTTTTAAAAGTAAAAGGCCTGTTAAGTAAGCCCGCCCCGGCATTTCTACTTCTGAAAAGCATAAAGGCCACAATTATTCATCTATGTAAGCGTAAGAAAATCTTACTGTTTTGAAAATCTTGGTGTTAATTGCTAACTTACAGAATTGCATAAAATACAAGTACATGGTTCAGAGATAAGAGCTTCTGGGACTTCACTTTGTGGAAGAACCTGAAGGTTTCAGAATGGCCTGCAAGGAAAAGCATCAAATGTTACTTTTATCAAAGCAGACCATGGCACACAAATGGTGTTTTGAAGCATGCAACACATAATATGAACAGAGGGATAATAAACAAGAAAGAGATCTTCCAAATTACATGAACTGATGTAACTATGCAAACTTAAGTCAATTAACTCCAGCTGAAGATCTGCCCTTGACTCCTTACCATTTCGAGGACTGTTTTGGGCTCTTCCATCGGGTCCGCGTTTACTGTGGCCATCTGAATTGAAAGACTTTGCATCAGTCTTGGAAACTTTCAAGTGAGTCTGTGTCTCACCAACATGATAATCTGTCAAAAGCATGATTTTTAATAAAGCTGAACTATGAAACCAAAGGAAGCTCTTGGTAGCTTAAGATAGTCAAGGAGCAGGGGAAGAGGAGGATTTTAAAAGGTGAATTTCTGGACTTGGACAGAAAGCAGCAATTGGTATAGTAGCCTTAAAACGATTTGCACAGCAACTCCACATCATCATAAAATATAAAGAAGCACCTGGACTGGAAGATGATGATCTATTCTGCACTTACGTTTCCAGATCATTTCAAAGATGGCAACCTGTGCAAACTTTGAAGGTTATCACTCAGTTTCCAGCCAGAAGATTATATAGACAAAAAATACATCTCTCAAAAGGGCTGAATATGCTGATGATTCTAAATGACTTTAATAGCAACATCAAATGGAGATATGGCATTGATACATTACAAAAGAGACTGTAGCTCCATTTCCTGACTGTTCTTTAAATGCAGATGATGTCTTGAAAGGGGTGGGACAGAAAAATCCAGTCACACTCAGTTTTGTTTGTGTTTTACCTGCACACCTTGGACTGCTCTAATAATACAAAAGAAATAGAACGACAAGTGACAGATGTGTTTTACCCTACCCCTCAATTCCTTTTTCTAGGGTGATTCTTTAACTGGATATTGTTTTTTTAATTGTGGAAAAGGAAAACGGATAGGTTTGAAGTAGTTATTACCTGTAAGGAAGTAAGAGAGTAAGTTACATCGTTATTCAGAAGCATTCATGTGGCAAGTGATGACAAAATAATTTAGTCACTACTTCATTAACACCACCAAACAATTAAAAATACACATACAGAAAACACCAAAGACCAATGAAAGCAAATAGCCCCAAATCATACCACCGAACAAAAGACAAGTAGGAAAAAAGAAGAGATAATCAAAACTAACATGACAGAAAACTGTTATAAAGAAATGACAGTATTTCATTTAAAAGTAATGGTAAAAGTTTCTTATAATACAAATTATTTTATAGTCAAGATGGAACCAGGAGTAATAAAAGCATAACAACACATTGGTATATTAATATATATTAACTGTACAGCAGAATAATACCCTAGGTTCTGCTAATAACATTCAGCATGACCTACATAAAACAAGTTCTGCTGTTTCTACACAGCATTCCTGCTAATTAGGTGAAGAACTTGAGGTACATGAGACTACAAACAGTAGTGTTAAGAAAAAATAAGTTTGGACAGTATCTTCAAATGTGTTAATAACTGCAAAGAGTAAAATGAGGGTTTAAAGAACAAAACCACAAAAACATGTGAAAAAACTTATTTTGGTGACCAAAAGCCACCACCATACAGAACATTATCTGTATACATCAGAAGAAGTTACACTGTGTCTGAACTACCTTAGAATACATTGTTTGTTTGGCTTTCTTTTTAAGGAGGAATACCTCCTACATTGTACCTCTGCTAGCATAACTGATGGGTGATGTGGGGAGCAGATAGTAGCACATGGATAGGCAGCCGGAGGCACTAGTGACAAATCAGATCTCCTCCTGACCAAGTAATTGCCTGAGTCTGGAATGCAAAGGATTATAAGAACAGAAACGCAACTAATGGGGCTTTGAGGAACGCCTTAAAAACCATGGAATTCTCCAGCACTGTGGAGAATGCAGATTCCACATCAGAAGGGTATTAGAGAACCAAAACTGAGAGCTAAGCTGTTCTCATTTTCTTGGAGCCTCACGATCCCACGCACCTTGGAAGCATTCCAGCTCTGGGGTCTGTGAGCCTGTGCTGCTGGACTCTTCCATCTCTTGTCTCCGCTGCTGCACTATTCCATCTAGGTCAGAATAGTCTTCATTGAAATCCTGATGAGGAGAAAGAATAACACGAAATCTCAGGCCTGTTCTAAATCTAATCTATCTTATTTCCTCTGACCTCTCTCTAGAAATTGAACCAACAACTACAGATTTAGAACTGTTCAACCAGGAACAATCTCTGGTATCAAGATATTGAGATCAAGTTAGCAAAATAAGCCCTGTACGATCACCAGAATTGAAGCGTCATCCCCTGCCTTCATTTAAGTGAAGAGATTAAGTCTGTTAAGACTGTCAAGTTAGACAAACTTACAAGTCCAGGACAGGCATTACTAGAATTAGACTCTGGTCATAACATGTGGCTACACAGCTCTTTCAGATGTCTGAACTGCCTCACAGAGGCAACCAGAAACACTTCAAAAACTGTTTATGGCAAAGGAAGAGGCAACTTAAAGTCAGTACAGAGCCCTGTGAAACCTGACTGCTAACAAGAGATATGCAGAGCAGGCAAACCTTGGAGTATATCCAAAGCATACACATGTATATATATATACTGCATGTGATCAGATCAACTTACACCTATGCCTATCTTTCCAACTGCTTCCTCATGTTAAGAAACTCATTAAAGTTTTAGAAACAGATGTCACTATTTCCTTCAGTTTCCTTTCTTCAGACACTGTAAGCAGTACTTGCAATGAAAGGTGCCACGCAACGAAAGAACAAACATCTAAGACATTTACCAAAGGCAGAGTTGTAGGACGATCAGCCCTGAAGCTGTTTTCTAGAGAAGAGGGATTTGGACTGTTGCCTGTGCTTGTATCCTGAAAGAAGCAGCAGTGTTAACAAGGAACACACTCAGAAACTGCCCAGCATTTAACAGCAGGAAAGTAGTAATAATGAACACAAAGCTATCCACCATCTTCACTCCCATTAGTACTTACCTCAAGATGTCTACAGATAGATTTTAATAACTTGTAAGTGGTATCTCTGGAGAGTAAGGAGACAAACATGTACTGAAAAACAGAAATTTCAAAACTGTTTGAGAAAAGACATACAGTACAGGCTTCCTTTTACCAAAATGAAATTGATAGGTGGTTTTGCAGATAAAGTAACTACTCTAAAGAACTTTCATATAGTAGTAAAAACGTCCACCCCTTCTAACCCTGCAGCTAATCACAAGCAATACAGAACATGTACATTAAAAGTTACCATGTCCTACTGCAGGAACCAGAGCAGACTTTGCATACTATGTTTTACCTACCCCTTTAAAACAAAACAAACAAGTGAAAAAAACCTACAAAAAAACAGAATTCACTTTTTTTGTACAGTCCCCTGCATCCACAAAATATTTGTGCAATGAAAATGGGCTGGTTCTAAAGCTGCTTGTAGGATAACTATATTTTCTACTGATCGATACAATTACTGTTCTAGAGCATTACTGTAAGCATCTGTATTTTGTGCATCTAAGGTACTGCCGGTCAGGTAAGAGACCCAAGTAAAAGAAAGAGTACTCTCAGAGCTGCCAACAGGGCAGGTAACCCTCTGTGCTTCCCTGTGTAACTTTCCAACCCAGCTGTTCCAGTTCCCCTGGAGCCACCACACATCAGTCGTGGAGAACCAGGAATCATAGGTTGCAAAAAGCAGGTGGCAATCAGAGATTCTGTCTCTCATTTTCTCACCAAGTTCTACATAGCTTTGTTTACTGCAGATCCAAAGAGAAAATACAGGGAGTTAGTAGGAAGAATAAAAATAGTCCTTGCCTTGTCACAAGAGAGGAGACAGAAGATGGCAAAATCATCTCTTAAGAAACCAGATCCTCCAGGGTCCCAAGTTTAAATGCCCATATGTAACCAATTCCAATAGCTGTATAACTAGCCACTCAGCACCTTCAAGGATCCCTCATATTACTGCCAGTAAGTAGGGAGAAAAAAAACCAAAAAGGCTTTGCCCTCTACCAGTACTTACCCTGTCTGTGACTGTTGCTATGATCAAAGCATTTGGCACAAGAAGAGCAGTTTTTGTTTTCTTCAGAAGTGTCACTGAGAGCACAGGTATACTAATCTGAAACAAGATCAATGTAGTGTTAAGAATCTCAATACACACATACAAATCTGCATGCTCTCTCACAAGGAGGCAACATACCAGCTGTGATAAGCTAGACCTTCTATACTCTTCATTTAAAGATTTCTCCACTATGTCTCCAATTACTAATATCATAGAGAACAGATATGGTTTCAGATTATTACTATTTCTTAAGTATTTTTACTTCTGTTTTAATGAAATGCCAATCCAGGCTTTTGCTTGCGTCTTCCTTTCCTCATTTGTTCTGGCTCTGACAAGGCTACAGGCTTAGTTTACTGTATATCTGCAGAAGAAACCAGTCTTAAAGCTAGGCTTCTTTGTTTAGAAACAA
The DNA here is from genome assembly GCA_013399365.1 of Pampusana beccarii. Taxonomy (NCBI): domain Eukaryota; kingdom Metazoa; phylum Chordata; class Aves; order Columbiformes; family Columbidae; genus Pampusana; species Pampusana beccarii. The sequence goes on along the minus strand of VWYH01009548.1, from coordinate 147,619 downwards.
AACATTTCAGAACACATCAGACAAGAGAGGCTTGTTGAAGAACGAACATAAAAGCATTCTCACCCCTTACAGATCCTTCAGTCTGCAACAAGCAGCTGAGTAAAAACAACTCATCCTTCAGCATTGTTGAAAAATCCAATACCCACACACCTACTGACTTAAAACTGATTCTAGTGTGCCATCCAGACAGTCTACACTTACATTGAAAAGTTCTCAGTTTTCCTTCCTGCTTTGTGTTTACATCCAACCCCATTAGCTTAATGCCTGTTAAGTTTCAGAGCACTTCACATATTCTGTATGGCCTCTTCTGGTAAACCCCATATTACAAAGGACTGAATACCTGGTTTGACTTCCAGTTAAAAAGCCTAGAGCTTAGCAAGTTAGGCAAATATAATAATTCTGGATACACATGATTAGAAGGCAGGTTCTGTTAAAAATTCCTGTGGCATACACTGTCCCGACTACCTAAGAAATTTGGAAGCAAGATTAAAAATGTCTGAAGATTGCTCGACAAGTGATCACAGCACATGTCAGTGCAGAAAGAGAATGAGTTTACTCTGTGCACAGTTTCATAAAACCTTGTTCAGAACAGCAACACAAAGTCATGAAACGAAAAATTCTGCCACGTAATAAAAATGTACTTGTGTACGTTAGCCTGGGTGCGAGATTGCCAGCCACTGTTCAAGAATGGCTAGTCAAGTATCTGCTTGTCATCTATGGGCTACAAACTCACTCTTTAGTTGATACCCAGTTTAGTTAAAAAAGTGTGCTAGCAGACAACACCAACACCACAAAGCAAAAAAAAAACCAAACCCAAATACCCTAACAAACAAAACCAACCCCGCTCCTCCCAAACAAAAAACACCCAACCCAACACATATAATTTTAATTATTCTTAGTTCCAGGCCTGGGTCTAAGAATCTGCAAATCTGGGCACCATCTGTTCTACTGGTTTTTTTTAACATGTCAGCTTTATTTGTCCTGCTTCAGAAACCATGGCTTTAGAAAATGGGTAATTAAACAGGTCCTCCACTATACCTTTTCTTCTTAAACTGGATATTGTGTAGTTCCACAAAGTTTTTGCAACACTTTAATGCAGCTTTATTTGGGAGTGGAGAGAAGGAAGCCACTATGATGTGTGTTTGATAGGAAAACCACAGAATCCTCAGGTAGTCAGAACAGATTCTGCATCACTTCTTTAAAAAAAACAAACAACAATCCAAAACAAAACCAAACCAGAAGATTTTTCAGCAGAAATTCTGCTAATAGTAATGATAAAAAAGCAACTTAGAAGTTTTCTAATTGGTTCAGTTCACCTCAAAGAACCTTAAATCACAGATGTTAATGGCATTCTACTGCATGCTATTTTGACGGATAACATTACTGTAATCAATTCTAAAGTGTACTTCAGCTGGATTAAGCACTTGCTAACTGTACTATTAACACAGCATTAGACTGAAATGGTAAAATCACTGCAAAGTACTTTATGTCTATCTGGAATAATAATTAGTTCAGGAAATAAGGTTTACCTGCAGGCAACTTGGAAAGCAACTAAAATGTAAAGACTCAGGGCCCATATAGACAGGCAAAACAGAACTATCTGGAAAGACAGGGGTATCTTTCAAAGCCTATTCAATCCCACTGAAGCGATCTTTGGTGGCTTTTTGTTGTTTGTTTTTATTTTTTTGTGTGTGGGTTTTTTTTTTTGTTAATTTGCATAGTGTTTACAGTGAAGCATTGAAACCTCCTGAATTGAAAGGCTACTCCCTCCACCAAAGCTTTCAATTAAAAAAAATTCTGCAGGTAGAAGAATTCATTTTGAAAAATTTATTACAATATGTAGGCCTGCTATTTTTCACAATAAAACACTTTATCACTAAACTTAAATTGTTTTACAAGTTCGAAGCAATGGAGGTTTTATGTCTTGGAAACTTTGTCAGTGTACCTCACTGCTTGGAAGGTTCCCCTTCCTGTTAAACTTGATTTCCTGCTCCCCCTCCCATTACATTGTTGTTCATGATATCCCTGACTTTCCTGATTTTTCGCTCATGGTATCATAAAGCTTGTGCCTGCTGTATGTGACGGAACAAAGCTTTAAGTGTGTGTTGCAGGTGTAGGAGAAGACAGCTGGAAGTAAATGATCAGGCCTATCCCCTTCACGCTTCATTTTCCCTGCAATATTTTCCGAAAACAATGACCTAAAACTTGATAATCTGGACTATCACTATAGCCACATTTATAAATACTGTCCACTCTACCCTATCTTCTAATGTTTTCCCTTTTCATCGTATTCATAAATAGGTATATATTCCTGCATTTAAAACCTTGTTGACAGGGAGAATTTCCTAGTACTACATTATTACCACTCTGCATCGTTTTTTTCCCAGGTCTTTATAGTCTACTTGGTAGAGTTCTGCTGGATTTTTGTAGACATTTAGCATAGCTTGGATTCAGAAAACTGTCCCACAGTTTGAAGTAGTCACATTTATTCATGATGAACAGGAGACTGGTAGTACAGCAGCTTCAATTTTTACGAAGCTAATTGCCAAGATAGCTGTTACTAATTATGAATGACAGTATCCAACAATTTGTTATCTTTGGTTTCCTTGTTTGTGTCATCATGGCTTTCACCAGCATACATACCATTCACTTTAACGCACTACTATGACTAGTAGAATCCACTAAGAATCAAAAATAGCTCAGTTTCTTAGGCCAAGCAGTAAAACACAATAACACAATACAGCCACTATGAACAATACGTTGTTAATAATTTTAACCATTCTTTAAACCTATCCCAGCTTCTTAAAAGCCATTTCAAAGATAGATGGTGTTCCATCAAAACGGCTGACAGCAGAGAAATAAGATACTGTCAACTCCTAAACTGATTTCAGCACCCAATTCACTGACAAAGGGCCTTGATCTAACCAGGAACTTTGTTCAAGGAAGTACTTGAGAAAGAAGCCAAAGAAATCCCCGCGGTAAATCAAGATGTTTCCCAATGAAAGCTCAAAACCAAAGCTGGGTTGATGTAAACAAAGAAAACCACTCCAAAAGCTTGTAATCAACAGAACCAGAACACAAATATTTTTGGCAAGGCTCTATTTTTATCTGTATGTGTATCATTCACCACAGGGGGCTGAAGACTTAGGTGAGTCATACCTTCACGAAGAAAGGGTAAACGATGATCTCGTAATTTGGGATCTTCCCAACTGTTCATGTCCCATTTCTGCTCTTCATACTAGGCTTACAAGTAAAAACCTAGCAAACTGTTTTTAATTTACCCATTCTCTGTTTACGCAGAACACAAGGAGTGCTAGAAGAATCCCTCAAAGACCTCTGCCATTCAACTCAGAACGCAGTTTTAGTTCTTCCTCTTTCACTGTCTTAATACGTTTGATCTTCCCCTCTGGCTCCCCAACTACGGTCTTGTGGTCCTTATACTGTTCAGCCTTCTTTCCTCCTCTTCCTTTCCATACTTAACTCAAGAGAATCATTTTTGTACAGTTTGTGCTACATGGGCTTGGCAATGTCCTCACCACTGCATGACAGATCCTTTTATCTATTTTTTTTCAGACAGGAAGTCCTTAAGAGAGAAACTCAGTCTTTAATAATAATAATAGTGCTCCAGTTCTAAAGTGACTTTCGGGCATTGTTTCTGAATATTGATTGTATTCAATAAAACTTGAAAATACAAGAATTAATAGTATTCTAGCCTTGCATAGTAATGTGAACTTCTGGTGATGAATAAATTGTTAAGGAATGGCATTACTGTTCTGTACATAAAGATTTTACTAACCTTAGTGTCTTTACCAAAAACCTTGGAATGGAAGCAAATCCAGTTTTCAGAAAGGAATAACTTTCCTTGGTACAGAATTTCTTTCTGCAGAGCACAGGTAAAACCTGTAACAGATAGATACTCTATAAAGGTAACCAGAACCCAAGCCAACTGTTATCAGTTTGTCTTCTGTTTCGCTCTTTTTTCAAAAGCATAATGTTTTGGTTTACACTTTTTGATAAACATCGTCAAACTCTGAAATGTTCAATAAATTTAACTAATACTGATGAGCTCAGAAGATTTCATACACCTACGTTTAGACTCAAAATATGTGAAGGGCAAAGACTGAAATGCATAATAACATGAAACTGGCTCCCAGAAGCCAAGAACCTTTTCTGAGAGAGTACCACCTAGCTTCCTATAAACTTTTTTACTAGCTTTCAGGTAACTATGTTATGTAAATGTAAAGAGCTTAATTAAAGGTTTCAGCTCTAAACTTTAAGCTCTGTAGCAGTTGTCTGGACTAGGTGACCAACACAGGTACAACACATGTAAAGCAATACTACTGCTTTTACTTCACAGCCACTGACCAAAACATTTCTTACTCATGGAACTGCATTCCTTTTATTTCTTTCAAGAAACATTTGTTATATTTACCTAAGTAGAATTCACTTGTTATAAGTACCACAGAGAACAGCAGAATGTTTAAATATTTGAAGTTCTTCTCCTACCAGTATTTTTAAACCTCAAAGCATCAACAACAGCAAAATCTCAAGCTAGTTACTTGACCAGTGCTGTCCCAGTTAAGTAGTGCCTTCAGTAAGGAAGCTTCAGTATCAAAAAAATGTTTAGGTTACTCTGCTAAGAAGTGCAACGTGGGCTACAATTCCCAAAGATGTCCAATATCTGAAGACTTAAGTCTTGTAAAATTATAAGAAAAAACACCTACTGCATGCAGATGAAGGTCTTATACCTCCAGGTAGCTGGAGTTCAAGGTTTTTAAAATCTAGCTAGTCCCTCTTGCATAACACCAGGGTTGGCAGGTAACAACATTATCTTAGACCAACAGCCAGCAATGACAGCAGGGTTAATACTTACTTTGTTTTAGTGGCTCATCAATGGGAACATCTAGAAACAGCTTATGAAAGTGTGCATTTGCCTTCAGCTAAAAAACAAAAGCCCCACACCCAGAGACACATACCTTATTAGATATTCTTACAATCAAGTGACCCATTCCACTGGCTGTCCTCCCAAAACCTTCTCATTTTGCCCACCTGCTTTACAATAAATCCTCATTTTCGCTATGTGGCTATTAAGCCTGTATCCTGCTTTACCCAGACTCTGACACACTGATGAAAAAGGAATCCATGTCCTTATACAACCATGAACTATAATACTGCTAAACAAAGGGGTTCTCATGGTAGTTATGTATTTACCTGTACTATATACAAACAAACAAGTCCATCCTCCGCCCTACCTGATTTGAGGCATGTTTTTTCCTTTCAATCTTGGAGTCACTCTTGATATCCATTGTCAGGAGTGGACTATCTGTGCTGCTCTTTGTCCTGAAGATTAAAAAAGGCATCTCATATAAGCCTGGCCTCAATTCATTAGTCTTGGTAACTTATCAACACGAGTGCTTTTCCGTGAAACATCTTAATACTTTAATAATGGTTATCTGATTCATCAAGGATTATGCAGCAATAAAGAGGAGTATATCTTATTCTTAAACCATGCCAGCCCTCACTGAGTAGCTTCTTTTAATTTAGAAGGAATATTCTAAATTACTAGTTGTAAGGAAGTGAAAAAAAGTTGAAGACATTTTTACACCTCAATGAACGATCACAGTGCCTAGTTCCATGTTTATCTGTTTCTGGGTAACATGTGAAATACTAACATTAAATATGTTACTTACTAGAGCAAGATAAAATAAAACTTAGTGCCTGAGAGTGCAAGGTAGTGTTCTGAAAGCTATGAAATTGTACTACAAAATGGGAGATTATTTGGAAAGTGCAACGGAGAAGGCACATAGGTACACACGTCAGAGGATGGCTAAGAACTGCGTAGCACAATGAAATCATTAAGATAGCCAGTAATCCTAGAGGAGATGAAGAGGAATTGTGAGTGCCAGTTATACAGGAAGGTGTACCTGTACAGCTCTAGCTGTTCATATCGGAAAAAGAAAACTAACCAAACAGCCAACAAATCTGGAGTAGAACAAGTACAGAGGAAAGCCCCTGTGTATGGCTGGGAAAATAAATTTTATTTGTTTTACACAGGAGAAATTAATGGCATGGACTGTTCAAAAAAAGCCAACCAACACCAAAAAAAACCAAAAAACCCACAACCAGCAAACAAACGAAACACTAAACCAAAACCAGAGGTGGGATAACAGTGTTTCATAAATCAGGAAAAGAAGAACATTATCCCTGAAAGCTATTTAGCACTTAACATAAGCATATAAACAGGCTGTAAAAATAAGGCAGCTGTGTTTTGAGTCCTTCAGATGCATACTGAAGAACAGAAGGAAAAAACACAACACAGGACTCCTATATTGAATCACCTGACAAACACGTTGTGCTAAAGATTCAGTGGAGAAAGAAAGGTGCTACAAAAGTTTCCATTTCTGCATCTTATCCTGCATAATAAGAACTCTTTACTTTCCTAAATTTGAGATTCAGGATTTCCAGTAAAAACCGTAAGGGTGAGAGGAAGAGGACCTCCAAGTGTAACAGACATATAGCTGGATTTAGGAAAGAAATTGTACAGCAGGAGTGGTTTAGATAGCAAGGGGAGTGATTGCATGTCTCAGGTGGTCCCTCACAGAAGAAAACTACAAAACATATGTGTACATGTATTTGTGTGCCTATGTAAAGTACAAGTCAAACTGAAATGAACAGTGAACCTTAGAAAAAAGTTTTGCCAACAGCTCACCAACACACAGTTAATTACAATGAATGTGAGAGGTAAGACTGGAAGGAGCATTTGCACACACACACAAAAAATTAATCATTTATTTCTTCAAATACATTCTCCTCAAACATGCTTCAGGAAATTAAATGATGTTTTCTAAATATCTGCCCTGTGACCAAAACCACAGTGTCAGGTTGACTTCTGCATTGGTTGCTCAGTTGACAAAGTAAAAGGGATGTAAAATTTGTATTCAAGCTCTCTAAATGGCATTTAGTATTATTTACTTTTCTCTTAGAAGAGTTTCAAATGCATTCCATTTCCACAACAATGGAAAAATGACTGTTTTTGTAGAGATATTACAATAATCTGATTAAATACACAGCAGAGAGTCCGAAATGAAAACTTCCGTCATAGCTTTACCATGGACAATGAATAATCCAGCAAGAAAACTCAGTTTGACTGCCTGTCAAATCAAGTGTGAAAGGGATGTAACTACCAAACAGTATAGTGTATTTTTTTCCTAGAACAGGGAAGCTAAGCCAGCCCAAAGGAAAAATTCCCACTACTATGGCTGCTTGTGGTGGGTAACAGAGTAGTCCCTGGAGTGGCTCTGATTCCTGTTTACCTGCATTGTGTGCAAGCTAACCCACAACAGGGATGTCTGATAAATCTTGCTACTCAGCATAGCTTCTTGAATGGGTTGTAACAATTCTGATTATCTGACTAGAAGCAAACTGACAGCATTTCTTACATTACCTAGCAACATCAAGTTTTTTCCAGTCATCAAAATATTCCATTTCACTGGCAGAGGTCTGCAGCAACATAGTAGGTGATTTTCCTGCCTTTCTTTTTTCATCTGTTCCATTTTCTCCATCTGNAAGGGAAAGGGTCAATTTATTAATATGAACGGGTATGAACCAGACTGAGATTTAACTGCCTCAAGTTGTTCAAGGAGCAGGCTAATGCTCTTCTCATGAGATCCCAGATAAACATGGCATAATGGAGTCAAAGTTATAAACTGTACATTAATTAAATACCATATGCATATGGATGGCCATACATGCATATATACAACGTACTTCCCTACGGATTTCTAGGATGAAACAGGTCTACAGGCACAAGCGGAACTTCAATGTCAGCTAGCACTGAAAGAGGAACCCATCCAACTGTTAAAGACTTTTCAAAAATTGTGAATATTTTACATATCAAGATAATTAATTTCAAAAATATATACTGTGTTCTATTTCACAGCTGTCTCTTGGAACACAATTATTCATGTGCAAGTAGTTTCGTACGTCTGTGTTGCTAAATCTTTATTTAAAAGATGAATGAAATTTTGAAGTTAATATTGAATTGAAACCCCTCCAACACTGTTAGGGATAGAGGAAGTCAGGTTTTTTCCCCCAACTGAAGAGACATTTCATTTAACAACCAGATCAAGTTTCACACTACCTCACCACTTGGACATCAGCAAGATCACTGTGACACTGCAGACGTCACTAGCAAGTATGTAAATTCTCTGCTCTAAATACCATCTATTATTAACTGGCTGTATTCCCTGTCTAATCAAAACCAGGCTGCTATCAAGTTCCATAGAAAAAAAAAAGAACACAGAAGAATTCCCCGTGCTCTGAAACACAAGACACTATGACAAGATATTTTATTAACTTAACACTAGAACAGGAACATAAGCCATTTAGCTCTCTCGTCTTTTCAGTTTCCGTTTCAGATATCCACTTCAAAAAGCAAAAGCCCTCTCACATGTATTTTCATTCAACCCCACACTATTACCATTCATGTAGTCTATTTATCTCAACCTAAGCATGGTCAAATCTAACACACGACACAAATCTTGACAGACACATTTTTGAAAAAAATGTGAAGCAAAAGATACTACGGGAGACGCTGATTCACATGTACTTTGTACCGGAGCATGTGTTCTTTTCATTCTCCAACTCACTGGCAGCCTTTAAGGTGAAAGCTTTTCCTTTCTCCTAGTTCTAGCCTACCTTCTAACCCAGAACAAGACAAAAACCAGGATCCTAATTCCTGCTGAACAGGAAGCACGCAGTCTTAGAACGCATTTTACCTTTAGCTTGTAGAGGAAACAGGAAAAAGGTAAAAGAATTCCTGATCCATGACCTGTTCAGGGTGCAGAAAAGAGGGCAAAGACAGACCTAGAAATTGTTCTATACCAAATAAATTAATACAAATTTAATAAATAAATTAAATAAAAAAGATAAATACTGCATCTATACACAACCCCTGTGTTCAGCATGACCTCACAGGCATCTCTCACTTAGATGTGCTCCATAACTCAGGCAGAAACAACACAAATCTCTCTTTGGAACAACACAAGCATCTTTACAAATGACGCCTGATCACCTGGCTATAAGCGTAAAAGTTTGTGCTCATTAGTTGAAGCTACATCTCTGGTTTTTTGGAAGAAGAACTCCAGAGCAACATGCCTCCACACGATACAAGACTTGGCTGCCAGTACTCCAGCATTGTGTTTTTAAAAAATATTGAGTACTTACATCAGAGCTAAATTGCAATATTTAAAAAACAAACAACAACAAAAACCCTGACACACCAACAATTATATTAACAACTGCTACTAAGAATGCAGAACAGTTATAGATGAGAGCTGAGGTTTGGGACACCCTTATTCCTTTCTCCACTGCTTAAGAAAAACAAAAAATGAAATTGCCATGAACCACTTGATCAGAAGCTTCTGTTTTATGGCACTTTCAGAAATAACAATTCAATATCCTGCATAGAAATGATGACTCGATATGTAGCAAAGTGTTTCAATCAATGCATGAGGGAAAAATAATTTTGGTTCTTCAGACGGGACACACACAAAGAGAGAGATGGTTCAGTTTGATCATACAGCACTTTCTTTAAGAACTGGAACTGACAACAGATAATCCACAATTGCTAACAAGATTTCCCTGTTTAAAAGGCAGCACTAACTGAGCACAGAAAATTTAAAGTAGGTATTTTAAGAGATGCCTGAGTACAATGTTTTTTCTAGGCTCCCCAACACGAACACTGCACAAGAAGGCCTAATGCAAAACACTACCTGAGATGAAAATATGCATGTAATTGTGTTCATCCATGCTGTTTCATCACACCTTCCATCAGAGATAGAAGCAGATCAAAATGGAATCACTGCTGGAGGCTCATAGTTCACCAAGGATCTGATGATGCTGAATTCCCATAACTATCTTTGCAATGTACNGAAAAAAAAAAAAAGGCATTAGAGAAATGTATATTGTCAAGATTCACACCAATCTCAAACTCCACTGCAACACATTGACAATACAGCACATGCTGAAGAACAAAATTATGATATATCTTTTATATTAAGGTAATGAAAAGTTTTCATCTACTGACTTGACATTATTATAAATCTGAGCAGCATTCTGAGTTCCAGTACTGGAATTTCAGCAATGAAGAGAGGAAAACTGGAATACTGCCATGGGTATTTCAGCACTCATAAAGTTTGTATCTCTAGCTTCTGCTCCAAAGAGAATGTTTCATTTAGGAAAAATGCATTCCATGTTCAGTACTCAGACCTGATGACTAATAGAAATTAATTTGATTGGCAAGTTGAGAGACAAACATCCTGCATGACAGTACCCAGTGGTTAGCAGATTTGAAGCTCAATGTTGCAAGAGGAAGCTTGTCCTATTTTGCTTCTAACTCACCTCTCCTATGGGAGTCCACCTGAAGGATCCTCAAAATAAAGGGTCCTCTCAAAGTATCAAAAGTGATGTTTTTATTTTACAAAAGCAGCACTGTCACCACAGTGCATTGCCCTTCCACATCACATGCAACTGCCTCAGAAATACACACTAAGGAACTGGAGTATGAGAGCTAAGAGATGAGCCATCAGAGCCCTTCCCTGGCTTCCCTTTTCATAACCTTCTAACAAAATGTTAATTCAGAACATTTAGACGAAAAAAGCTGCCATTAATAGCAGGGTTTGAAGAATGATAATACTTTAAAATAAAAGAAGAAACCCAATCTATGTTGCCCATTAATTTCATGACTGACCCGAATGACCCCATTTAAAGAAGCCTTCCTTCAGAATTTCTGCAATTTTACAGCAACAACATGGCCACTGACATCATGTGAGAGTGTCCCAACAAGAAACAGTTTATTTTCCTACTAAGGCAAAAGTTTTACGGATAGAGGTTCCCAGACTAATTTAATCTCATTTTTCTTTTTGGAAGGGCATAAAAAGATCCATTGATTAGATTACACTTCAGTGAATAAGATCAGAAGACACGCCTCACAACATCTTAATTGAGATCTAAGGAGGTGGTATCCCATCTCACAGCTAAACTAGAGCTTATGTTATAGGACAAAAGCCATGGAGTTTTGCTTTACTGGTGCTGGGACTTGTTCTCAATGGGTCTTATGTTTACATACAGCAACAATCGCCCTATCTAACCTTTCTTCAACTCTTCACACCCCCCACCACAGGGACACCGAATTGATACCTCCTAAGTCACACTTCTTGTGTACTTGAAAGGGTTACAGCACTAACGAAGTCAATAAGGAAAAAAGCAATTGTTTTGCCATTGCTTCATTCTTGGATCAGGCCTGCCTGACCAAAAAGCACCAGCTTTTATTTTCAGCCAATAAAAACTATAATTAAATGTGCAATTCAAGAGATTTAAGATGCCTGCAAAACCCAAATAAGCAGCTTTACGTTCGAGATTTTAAGCAAGGAGAACTGCCAACCCAAGGTGCTTCCCACAGCAGACAGGAACTTGTACTCAAGAAATCTGCAAATCCTGCAGTCTTGCTATCTGTTATTGCTCTGTCCTCCAAATTCCTGGGCTTCCTGGGAGGCCAGAGAATACCAGACATGAGTGGGATGAGGAACAGGGTGAGGCAAAATTGCCAGGTTCAATCACACCTGTATTTCAAAAGAGCAGCACAGCAAGGAACCTCCCAAGTGAATAAGACCACATTGCACAGCATTATTTTTAAGATGGAGTTGCTCGAGCCTGGAGTCTGACTTATGTCCATCATTGCCTTGGGCAGCCTTCTGTTCTTACATGGCAATGCTAGTATACAAAGCAGCCTGTATCACACCCACACTTCCATACCACAAATTTGCTTCAAAAATATCTATAACACAGGTTTTAGTGTTCACTCACACCTGCGAGCATGGTTAGATATTTTGCTGCTCTTATGCAAAGCATTTATGCTTTGCTTACTTACCACTGATACCCCCTCCTCCCCCAGCCCTAAACGAATCTCTATTTCGCAGTTAAACCTATGAGCCTGTTCTGTCCTGCCCATCTTCCCTATTAACTACTACTGTTCCTGAACCTCTACCATCTGAACTCATTCCTTCTAGTTGCTTTCAGATGGCAGAAAGCTAGGGCACCTCAACAGGCTGACCCTGCTGACTGCTGTGTGTGGAAATGCTGAATTATCTCATGCCACTCTGGTCACCTCTCCAGGATCATCTTCTGCAGTGGAGAACAGGGAGAATGTACCAAAACACAGCAGCAGTTTCCCCCAGAACATCTCAGGAGTGATGAGATTCACCCATGTAAAACATGCCACTGCCAGGAGCAACCTGGTGTATTCCTACTAGCTGATATCGTCGTGCTGTGCCTGTCCTTTGCCCTACCTCTCATATGCCCCATTCACATAATGAAAAACTACATAAGGATTTGTCCTTACACTTCTGATAACTACAGCTCCATGCAGCAGCTAAGTTCCTAGTAGGTGTCTTTAAAGTTCAGAACAACCTTAGCTGACCTTCTGGAGAAGCAAAGATCATAGGTATGACCTAAAAACAGTACAATTTTGTTTATCAAGTCACAAGCAAACTAAAGCACTCCTTACATTTTCATATGCAAGTCAGGATTCATAAATGCTTTGTACAAAGAACACAAAAATCAGTAATCCATGAAAAAAAATCAGACCAAGTACTCTTCAGAAAAAGTGATCCTCACTACAAGTCCTAGCAACAGCTGTGTGTAAGTGAACTGTATTTGCAAATATCACAGCAAAGCAGGTAAAATTTGCAAAGTTAGCATTTTTTTCATATAACAATAAACATTTTTCAAATTGAACATATATCGTGCAGTTGATACTACAATCAAGCGTATTTAAAATAACAGTAACAGCTAAAAGAAAAAGGCTGTCTTTAGTTTCCAAATAAAGAACAGTTGTCATGGGAAGTATTTTCAAAGTCAAAGCTTGTGCTTACTACGGGATCATATCTTATATCTAAGCAAGTTAAAATAAACATTAACTGCAAGAACTCTAATTAAACTTCTTGCAAGAAATATTTCTTTTCCTTTTTTATATATACGCCGATAACTAAGTAATTTAAGAACAAATCACAGAAAAGGCAAAGTGCTATCAAATACATTAACCAAGGCAGTGGACTAAGTTTCATCCTACTGACGTGTTTAGAAGTACACTATTCGTCAATGTATTTTAAAGTCTGAGGAATTTCATCTCTTCTGATTTGAATGGTTTCTGTGAAACAAAAACTTTCTCGCAGACAGGTGTGTCAAGATTCTCACACTGCAGGAAGTCTTCTGAACTTCAAAATACTTTCCTGTTTGGCACTAATCTTCTGCAGCACCTGAAAAATTTAAACTTCCTGTGAAAATTACGCTGTGTCACACTAATGAGGATTTTTCAAGAGGAAAAAAAAATATAAATGTTTTCTCTGTTCCCTTCGGAACTAGTTTGGATAAGAAGCACTGAACAAAAATAACGTGAGTGACATACTAACAGGCCACAGTTTGGAAAGTGAGCCTTAAAGAACAACTGTTGTCTTTGGCGACCCCAATATAGTCTTTAACAGGCATGAACACTTTCTCAGGCATACGTGAGAGATATCAAAAACTCAATAACTGTAAAGTGGTTACTGTCTTTAATTCCCCACAATCACACAAGCCTTTCTACAAAGCTTGCTCAGATCCACCCAAAAGGAGATCCATACTACACGGTCCACCTGATAACATGTCTAAAAAGCCACAAGAAGTTGCAACAAACCAGTATCCAAGTCCACATACTACAAATCAGTTATATGGGAGGAAAAAGGCATCTTTAATAACCACAGATGTTAGCTACAAGTTCAACTGTTTGCAAAAGTGAAGTCAAACCAGTATTTCCCCAGGGTTTAACGTGAGTCACGTTACTGCAACATTCCTTGTGGATGGAGCACACATACTGGATCACCATTTTACCTTGGAAGCCCCGTTACCCTGCTTCTCCTCTTTTATACAAAAAAAGGATTAATTTTGCAACAGCAGTTAGATTGCTGCATTATTGCAAATGATCAAGCAAAAGAGCGCGGAGTAATTTGTCCCCTATTGTTTACAACCATACTTGGTACAACGTATATGAAAAGATCTGTCACAAATACAATGACATTCTGTATCTTTTGGTTCTGTTGAGTAGCTATTGGATTTACTGGGTGGATGTTAGCAAACCTAAAGGATTTGACAAAGTAATCAAAGTAGTGTGAAAGGCCCAAATACTGGGAGATGGTATTATTTAAGCTATCCTGACTCCCAAAGGCTGAGGTTCAAAACACTTCCAGATCCCCAATCAAGATGACAGACTTTGCCAGAGGCTTAAAAACAGAGGAGAGGGATGAAGAGATTTACCCAGGTAGTATCAAGAAGACACACCGGCAACATGCAGTAAGCAGAGATTGCTGCAAGGGGGTAAGATGAAATGTGCCAATGTTTGAAAGGACAGCCTGCTAAGCTTGCTGCAGGCCAGAGGCCATCTCCTCACCACAGAATTTCCTTGACCTACCGTGGAGCAATCATCTCAACCTTCCTTTTGCTATGCATAAAGTCTTAAATCTTCTTTCAGAAGGTACGTCGCATTGTTCCACTAAACAACTTTTCTATGCCACACCAGTCTGAATAAACCTTTTTTGGATGCGCAATCAAAATCTGGAGTGCTTCAACTGATGAGCTTACTTTCATACCTTAACCAGCTGAATTATTTCACCCCTAGACTGTAAGCTCTGCTGCTGCCCTTTTCATAGCAGGTTAGAGTGGTCTCTGTACTGGATCGACTAACAACAGTGCTTAAGTCAAGGATTTAGGTGTTGTCTGCTTCTACGAAGTCTGGTCACTCAGGGACAAAATGCCTCTGGTAGCTCTACAGCCACACTCCAGTGTTATGTGGCAAAATGCACTGCTCATGAGACAAAATACATCTCCAAAAGAAAAAAAAAGCCTGAGAATAATGCTATGACCAAGTATCACTTTTACTGTGCAAATGGAAAGACAAATATTGACTATCATTAAGACTCTGAAACTATCAAAACAGGCAGAAAACGAGCTACAGCTACTCTAAGCACAAAGGAGCAGAGAGCTGCTTAATAACTGCTATAACAGATGTAAAGGATAGCCATAATGCATGCATTTGGTATTTGTATAATTCCATATACTTAGTACACAGCCTGTACTTAAGCCCGGAAAACGAAGGAAGTAAAGCATCTGATTCTGAAATACGGCATTTCTTACGAGTTTTGTGTGACAGACACACAGCTAGCCAATGTGTTTATACCGAATATGGAGAGCTGCAAAGCATTAATGAAGGAGCAGAGATGGAAAACCCTGCACAAGGGAAAGGGTCAATTTATTAATATGAACGGGTATGAACCAGACTGAGATTTAACTGCCTCAAGTTGTTCAAGGAGCAGGCTAATGCTCTTCTCATGAGATCCCAGATAAACATGGCATAATGGAGTCAAAGTTATAAACTGTACATTAATTAAATACCATATGCATATGGATGGCCATACATGCATATATACAACGTACTTCCCTACGGATTTCTAGGATGAAACAGGTCTACAGGCACAAGCGGAACTTCAATGTCAGCTAGCACTGAAAGAGGAACCCATCCAACTGTTAAAGACTTTTCAAAAATTGTGAATATTTTACATATCAAGATAATTAATTTCAAAAATATATACTGTGTTCTATTTCACAGCTGTCTCTTGGAACACAATTATTCATGTGCAAGTAGTTTCGTACGTCTGTGTTGCTAAATCTTTATTTAAAAGATGAATGAAATTTTGAAGTTAATATTGAATTGAAACCCCTCCAACACTGTTAGGGATAGAGGAAGTCAGGTTTTTTCCCCCAACTGAAGAGACATTTCATTTAACAACCAGATCAAGTTTCACACTACCTCACCACTTGGACATCAGCAAGATCACTGTGACACTGCAGACGTCACTAGCAAGTATGTAAATTCTCTGCTCTAAATACCATCTATTATTAACTGGCTGTATTCCCTGTCTAATCAAAACCAGGCTGCTATCAAGTTCCATAGAAAAAAAAAAGAACACAGAAGAATTCCCCGTGCTCTGAAACACAAGACACTATGACAAGATATTTTATTAACTTAACACTAGAACAGGAACATAAGCCATTTAGCTCTCTCGTCTTTTCAGTTTCCGTTTCAGATATCCACTTCAAAAAGCAAAAGCCCTCTCACATGTATTTTCATTCAACCCCACACTATTACCATTCATGTAGTCTATTTATCTCAACCTAAGCATGGTCAAATCTAACACACGACACAAATCTTGACAGACACATTTTTGAAAAAAATGTGAAGCAAAAGATACTACGGGAGACGCTGATTCACATGTACTTTGTACCGGAGCATGTGTTCTTTTCATTCTCCAACTCACTGGCAGCCTTTAAGGTGAAAGCTTTTCCTTTCTCCTAGTTCTAGCCTACCTTCTAACCCAGAACAAGACAAAAACCAGGATCCTAATTCCTGCTGAACAGGAAGCACGCAGTCTTAGAACGCATTTTACCTTTAGCTTGTAGAGGAAACAGGAAAAAGGTAAAAGAATTCCTGATCCATGACCTGTTCAGGGTGCAGAAAAGAGGGCAAAGACAGACCTAGAAATTGTTCTATACCAAATAAATTAATACAAATTTAATAAATAAATTAAATAAAAAAGATAAATACTGCATCTATACACAACCCCTGTGTTCAGCATGACCTCACAGGCATCTCTCACTTAGATGTGCTCCATAACTCAGGCAGAAACAACACAAATCTCTCTTTGGAACAACACAAGCATCTTTACAAATGACGCCTGATCACCTGGCTATAAGCGTAAAAGTTTGTGCTCATTAGTTGAAGCTACATCTCTGGTTTTTTGGAAGAAGAACTCCAGAGCAACATGCCTCCACACGATACAAGACTTGGCTGCCAGTACTCCAGCATTGTGTTTTTAAAAAATATTGAGTACTTACATCAGAGCTAAATTGCAATATTTAAAAAACAAACAACAACAAAAACCCTGACACACCAACAATTATATTAACAACTGCTACTAAGAATGCAGAACAGTTATAGATGAGAGCTGAGGTTTGGGACACCCTTATTCCTTTCTCCACTGCTTAAGAAAAACAAAAAATGAAATTGCCATGAACCACTTGATCAGAAGCTTCTGTTTTATGGCACTTTCAGAAATAACAATTCAATATCCTGCATAGAAATGATGACTCGATATGTAGCAAAGTGTTTCAATCAATGCATGAGGGAAAAATAATTTTGGTTCTTCAGACGGGACACACACAAAGAGAGAGATGGTTCAGTTTGATCATACAGCACTTTCTTTAAGAACTGGAACTGACAACAGATAATCCACAATTGCTAACAAGATTTCCCTGTTTAAAAGGCAGCACTAACTGAGCACAGAAAATTTAAAGTAGGTATTTTAAGAGATGCCTGAGTACAATGTTTTTTCTAGGCTCCCCAACACGAACACTGCACAAGAAGGCCTAATGCAAAACACTACCTGAGATGAAAATATGCATGTAATTGTGTTCATCCATGCTGTTTCATCACACCTTCCATCAGAGATAGAAGCAGATCAAAATGGAATCACTGCTGGAGGCTCATAGTTCACCAAGGATCTGATGATGCTGAATTCCCATAACTATCTTTGCAATGTACTTTTTTTTTTTTTAACAGACCTGTCTAGGGTTCATGGAAAAGACTAGAACAATGTAGATAACCTAATACAAAAGCTATTATTTCACAGTAGGAAATATTAGCTTCCAACAACGAGTCTAACCGACACCAATTACAAGAGTGCCTTTGACTGCAACACTCAGTATGAAGAACTGCTTTCCTTCTGAAGGCTGGGAAAAAGATATTCTTAATAAAATCAGATGTGACAGGTGGTGGTCAGATCCCTGCTAGGGCCAGCTTGACTTCTATTTTCTCTGTCACCAGGACACGGAGTCTGAATGCTCTGTAAGGCACATTCTTCAGTATGAGCCTTTCTACTGACCACAGGCTGCCCTCCACAGCAACACCCACTCTCTCCTATGCTGGCCATAGTGTATTCACACATTTTGTAAAATTTCACAAAACCAAACAGGCATAGATATAATTTTGTTATTTACTGGACTTCTGTACTATGATGTTTCTTCTTGTCCAGAAAAGGTCTGATACAACAAACATGGCTCTTCTTTAACTAACGTAGCATAAATGGTAGCTACAAAACTACCACCAAGAGACTTTCAACTGGGTGGTCCACCTTTCATAAACAGCCTAAACTAACATTCCCAGAGCTCTAAACCACTGATGGGTCTACAGGAACAGATCTTTGTAGAAGACATACCTAGGTACCGTTTTTTTTTTGGGGGGGGGATGTGAGGAAGTGTTGCTTCATTGTAACTAGAAGGCTTCCCTCATCTATCCACAGAGAGGAAGGCTTCAGCAGTCTGCCTCTATAGCCTACACCCTGCTGAGCTCCCTGCTGCCTGTCTGCAACCTCTACATTATTTCCTGCCACTGCTTCTGGAAGCTTATTAACCTCCCTCACCTTAGCGTGCTGTTTTTCAAGGATGGAGGCAGAAGCCAGGAGGTGAATACTTCAGCACAGCACTGAAGCTCAGTTACCAGAGAATCGAGAAGAAGCAACTGTGTTCTCCTTGTATGTACCCTACAACCCCTGGTTCTGCCTTTTATTCAAATGTCCCACCTCCCAGTACTTAATTCCACCACTATGACAATCACCCGAGCATGAGACAGCACACTATGCCATTTTACAGAGACACGAGCCCTGTACAGTGGGCTAGCAGGGAACAGTTGCCCATGTCCTCCTGGAATCTCCCACTGACCCTAACATTATTGAAAAATGGATGTTTTAAATATTTGTTTACAGCTTTCTGGCAGGAAAACATAATCTCTCTCTGTAATTCTGGGTAGCTCAGAGATCTTCTAGATCAACCAAGAAGTTTTCTTTAAGGGAAAAGTGGAAAAACAGGGAAAGAAAACTTGTTCTGACGTATTCCTATTATCTGTGGAGAAACTATTTGCTCTGTGATGATAGTATCTGAAGAGATTTTTGGTGATAGGCCTGGCTGGATCCAGATGGCTACCCATGAATTTTGGTTAAAATACGTACTACAAAAGAGATCTGTAAAGATTGCTAGTCCAAACCCAAGATCTCTCCGGCGTAACAGTAACAGAAGCCTAAAAAAGTTAACTGGAAAGGCTATATATATGGACTTGGCAACAGCTATGTACAGAGCACGAAGATTATTCCTCCCAGCAGTAGTGTCATTAGATAAACACATAATTTCTAACCACATGACTGGAACGTTTATGGAGATGGTGAAAAGAATACAATACTCTGATACTAAGTTTATGCATCACCTGTCAAATACCAGCAACAAATCCTGCTGCCCAAAGCTTATCTGTAGTATTATGTTGCCTAACAAGCATTTCTCACAAACTGCATATAACCAGTAAAGCCAACATGTTTTGGAGTATTTCAGGTTTGCCATTGAGGCACTTCAGCACAAAGAAAAGGCACTTCATATTAATGGTGTGCATTTACACATTGCACAATTATTTTTAAAAAGCTGCTTTTAAAACTTAAGTATATATACACAGTGAATAAAGTAAGAATGACTGGAAAAAAAAGGAAAAAAAAAAGTGATTAAAAAAACATCACCATGAGCAAATGCAGGTCATCCAGATTGGAAATCTCTTTTCTGTCACACATCAAATTTAAATGTTTCACTTCGCAAGCCTATCCTTCTTTTCAGATCACACATTACAACTTTCGCTATAAGAACAGGGAAGGACTACTGGGGAAGAATTAAAAACCATTATACTTAGTTTGTGTTAATATCTTCATCCACTGAAAGTACCTAACATGAATAATGTATGCACATACCTATGACTCTTTTCCTCAGAAGTCTGGCTGCTGGAAAGGAGTTAACCTAGATCAAAGCTGAAATGAAACTCTGAAACAGTAATATATAATCTTCCCTTTCTGCTCTGCATTTTGTATTTCTCTCAAATAAGAGAGTTCAGGAAAAAAAGCTAGTGGGTTGTCATTATGCACAGGTCAGTAAATTGTCTTTTAACTTAGACTGATAATTATTAGGAAACATCTCTTATGCAGCATAACACATCAGACAAACAAACCGTAAAAATAACTTTCTCTTTTTTCCCAGAAGTACATAATTTGCCTGTAAGTATTTTCCACTGCTTTTAGTAGCATATTTTCCCCAGTATCTGCAATTGTATCTTTGCTCAAGAAAAATCCAAACAAAAAACCCTTTCCATATCTTTCAGAGTCTTAAGTCCCGGCCTCATCATTTTTTTAAGTTACACTCAGTTACAGGACATTACCTTATACTGCAACTGTCAGGGGACAGAATGTGCCACTTAATGTTAGCAGTATCTTACCACACGGTAACTCAGCACATTGTCCTTATACAGTCAGACAATACTGGTAGTAGGCCAAACAGTACTAGGCTGTGGAAACCAGAAAATGCTATATTGACTTCTACAGAAGCAAGTGCGTGTGAAGGCAGAAGGATACCGCCATCGAATATGAACTGCTCGTTATTACACCTCTGCCATTTCTCCTTAACAAACCACAGTGTTTTCAACAATACAACTGTTCAGCAGCTGTTCCTGTAGTGGGGCTGGCAACTTCTGAGGCCGGTCCAGTGCCACCGCAAACATAACACACCCCACTTTCACATAAGAAAAATAAATGTCCTCTAAATATAATGCAAGGCTAATACCTCTTTGGTTCAAGGCCCTGTGAAGAGGTAATGGTCAGGGAACACTACTTGTAAGATGTCTTCCGTCCAGGAACTTTTTATTTGCTTGGGAGGAACTCCACATAATGACAAACTTTTGGCACACCATTATTTTGGTTTCACATAATAACAGCACCCACCATCCACAGTGTGTTATCTCTGGGGTTGTACAATCCACAGCGATGTGCTGGAAACTTTGCGAAGATGTAACTATCACTAAACATGTCAGAAAAGCCCGTTTTCTATATCAGTATGAGTGTAATTAACTCTTTCTGTATAGTTTCCAGACTCACTGGCAGATAATTTAATCTTCCTAGACCTAATGTTGAAATAAGTTTTAAAAACCCAATCCAACAACAACAAAAAAAATCCAAAAAAACCTCTACGGATTCAATCTTCCAGAAGCACCTATCCTCCAAGGACACCTTTATGGCAGCAGCAGAAACATACTGAGCTATAAAGTCCATTTCTAAAATGACCAACATTTTAAGCATAACTCCAGGAAGTAGAGATTACAGTACAAACATAAATCTCTCTCTTTTGAGCCTTGAAAACACTAAAAGATTCCCTGAGCCTCTATAACTCTGCAAGGATTTTTTTGTAATAGAGGTCAGCACGAGCTCTGTTGGGTGCACACCATTCCCTGGAAGTACGTGAATGGAATGAAACTCCGCCACAAACACACACACTTATTTATGGAATTTTCTAGAAATGAATCTTCACCAATTCAACTTTTAGCAGGTTTACTTCTAAGGGAATCAAAACCAAGATCCTGTTCTTATTCTTCAACTAAACAATCCCCACTGTAGTTTCATGCTAGTCAAACCACAGATACTTGGTTTCTGAGGGTAACTCACAGTCAATTGAACATGACATTTTCTCAGAAGGATCCAGCAACCAGTTAAATGCGATGGGAAAATAAACTCCAGCTTTGTTTCCACCCAGCAAATGCTTGAACAATTTTCTAGTTCAAGACAAAGCATTTCAACTTTTTTGCCTACCCCAGCCTTTGCACTTTCCTGCTGCTGAGGCTAGTATTGCTGAATGTTGTAGCTTGCAGCATAACAAGCCACCAAGTTTTCCCCTCTGTGACACCCACCTTCTACTGAACAGCAAAAATTGACAGCTAAAAAATGGAGAGTCATAGCAAGTGAGACTTCTCCACTTATCACACTGGTTAAGACTGACATCACTTCTACAACTGTAGCTGATTCAGCACTTTAAAATTACTATAAACACCTGGGGACAAAGCAGAGGGTCAGTCAGTCTGCAGATCTGCAATGTTTCTGACATCAAGCTTTCTATATAGCAGCTTGGGCTCCTAGTTCTGTTCTCAAGAGAAAAATCAGACACAAATCTTGCATACCTGAAGAACTTCACTAAATTCATTGGCATAATTCTGCACAAGGGATCAGGACCCAAGGCTTTAAGTCAGAAGGCTCTAGAGAAGGTGAGGGAATTATGTCTCATTTGGAATGTGAAGTCACTGATGTGACTACCCCATGTCGGATAAAGGACACTTACAAGATACTTTGATTCCCAGTGCTCTCTAACAAGCAGGTTATTTCTGGCAACAGATTTCACTGTGATACCTACTTTGAGAATATACATCTGCCCAGAGACAAGGGACACACCAGTTAGGAAAAGAAAAAAAAAAAAGAAAAAAAAAAACACAAAAAAAAAAAAAAAACAAAAAAAAAAAANAAAAAAAAAAAAGAAAAAAAAAAACACAAAAAAAGCAACAAACCAACAAAACAAAACGCCAAAAAACAGACCTCCTTACACTTTTTTTTCCAGAGAAAGAGCTAGTTGCTGGTAACGTGTTCTCCTTTTTCCTGAAGGTTGTTGAAGATTAAATTTTTGTGAAGGAAAGTGTCCTGGGCATGGTAACCTTTCCAGGTTAGGAGAAAGTAACTTTTTCTTTCGAGGAAAAAGTCCCAGATTTTTTAATTTCTTCTTTCACAGATGCTTAACTTCTCAAACAGCATCCTTGGAACTGTCAAGTCCCACATTAATGAGAAGCCAGGTATGGAACCAGACAGCTGCTTGATTCCATCAAGATTTTCATGTGATGGCCAGTACCATGGCATACAAGCACCTAAACCATTTGAGACCTCTCTTCATCTGCTCAATTTTTACAATACCTCTCAGGTTAAAAAGCAGAACGAAGCCAGGTACGGGTATGTCTGTGCTGGGTGAGAAGCATGGTGGGGAAACAGGCCGAGGCAGGCAAGTGCCCACCGCCTTGCCGGGGTGGCCTGTCCCACCTCTGGAGCAGAAGCCGGGCTGAACTTCCATTTTACTGTAGTAAAAGTTTTTGAACTTTCTGGGTTTCCCTGGCACCCAGAGGGGATCACAGCTTCCCAGCGGAGCCCAGGCACACTACTGTAAGTGATAAAGCACGGCTGCTGGATTTCTGCGCCACGGCAGAGAAGGATTTCCATGCTGTTGCACCAAATTAGAAGCAATATTTATACGCCTTGCTCCTAAAAGTACGACACCAGAGTTTAACGCTGTGCTCGGGCCGCCTCCTGAGGAGGGTGGATCCCGGCTGAGCGGAGACATTCGTGCTTAATTTCAGCCTGCACGCAAAGACCCCTCAACAACTCTTCCCCCGAACTCCAAACCAAAGCCAACGCCCAGAGCAGCGCAGCCCCCGCCGCGCTGCCCTCACACCGCTCCGGCGAGCCCCCCCGCCG
>VWYH01009548.1:99130-123931 GCA_013399365.1 Pampusana beccarii | reverse complement strand
CGAGCTGGCTGGCGGCCCGGGCTGCGGCGGGCGCGCCAGTCCCGCCGGTCCCGGTTGCGGCCGCCAAGTGACAGACGCGACCCCCGCGTGCCCGATCCGTTACGCGCCTTAAATTATTCAGTCGGGCCGTTGTCGCGTGAGGCGCTGCCTCCCGCCGGCTCGAACAAAAGACGCCCTTAATGTTTCATACGGGCGGGCAGGGGATGCGATTTCACACAGACACAGCCTGAGGAGGAAACGTGGCCGTGACCGGGAGCCGGAGGGGAAGGCAGCCGGGCCGGGCCTGGCGCAGCGCGGCACGGAGTTAGCGGGCCCGCAGTAAAGGACAGAAAATGGCCTTCCACGGGTCTCTGCGAGCGTTTCTCTGGTGTGGGTGTGAGGCGGGCAGCAGTCCGAATGCCGGTGGTGGCCTCCGGACTGCTGAACTAACGTGAACGTCTGTGGTGATCAGCTGACATGTGGCTGCCACAGGTGTTTTTTTGTTTCCTTTCTCTTCAGCAGCACCCCAGGCTGGTTTGTGCACCCCGGAAATGATTTAGTGTGGTGTAAGAGACAGGGTGGCCGCAGCCTCCCCGCCTCTTCCCCTCTCGGGGAACTTGCGTGCCCTCAGAAATGTTACATGGCACAATTTGGCCTAAGTCATCTGGCCTGGCAGACACAAATACACAAATGGTCAACGTGTGTGTGCAAAACGTTTTCATCGCCTGGTTAATGCCTGAGTTGAGGATCAGTTTGGTAAAAACGTTTTCACATAGCAAAGATGGAGTCTGAGGCTGTAACGATATCATCTAGGGAAGGCCAAATTTGAGATTAGAGTGCAAAGTAACATCTCTAGAAAAGGGTCATTGTTTAACGTGTTAGAATAGATTAATAGGATTACTAATAGCATATACTAAGTTTTCTTCCTGGCTGCTGGACTGCTCACAGGAGGTAGCAGGAGAATACGTACAGAAGAGTGGTCTCTCTAAGGAGACATCAGGGTGGGAGATAGATACTAATGTACGTTTCAGATAAAGATGTATGAAGTAAATCAGTCAACCTTCCAGTGGCATTGTTAGGATTGCTTGATACTTATGCAGTATTTTGAAGGTGCAAAAAACTTCAGTATTAGGCATTGTTGCAATATATGCAGGAAATTGGTAAAAAGAGGTGTTAATGATGAAAAGGCTCAGGACTGTCATAGCTGCTTGGGCACACAGGTCCTGCAGAAAATGTGAGATTGCTGTATGGTCTTAGTTAGACCAGATGGATTTAATTAGCTTCAGTCCAAGAAAATTTAAAGACGCTGTGCCAAGTTGCATGGAAAAGAAGACATTTTAAATGGCTGTATTTCTGGGAGAAAGCATTACCTAATGTTTATGTATTATTTAACATGAAAACCAAGGCACATGTGGAAAAGAAATGAGATGTAATTTACGAGAAAGATTCTTCAGACCTCTTAGGTCCTGCGCCTGTGAAACTTCGCTGCCTTATGCTTCCCCTGTGAAGCACCTGAGCAGGTTTGGCAGCACATTGCAGAGCTGCTCCCACCTCCTTATGCCAGATGCAACCTGTGGCTGTATAGCAGCATCTCATTTATCCAAGGGATAAGAGAACAGGCACCATTTCAGCTGTCTGGCCTGTGAATAGAGCTGGAACTGAAAGAGTCAGGGAAGGCTGAGTTGGCACCTGTGTCTGTTTGGACCCAGGACCCTTTGCTAGGATGTAGCAGTCTGTGTGATGTTTTGGGTTCCCTGGGAATTGGTCTCATATCAGTGTGCACTACCAAGGTATGTACAGTATGTCCGGAATCAGCAGGAAAAGTGACTGCCTACCCTTTGTCTCATTTTTGGAGGCCTTTCATTGCACTAGAAAGGCATCAGTTGCTATTTTAGTCCTAATTTCGAGGCCGAAGGCAGATTTGTGGTTGAATAATTCTGATGTAGCTCTACCCACTCCTGCAGAACAGTGCTGGTTTACAGTAGGTGAGAATCTGACTTTTAGATATTTGAACAAATAAAATCAGCTGACTTTTGAGTGCTTAGATTTTCAGTGTCTGGCAGATTTAGCTACAGGAGATAAATGCTACCACTGACTGCTTTTTCACTCATCTCTAGAGTTTATCGCCTCTACCACAGTAGTGCAAGAACTGGGAAGGAACTGCTTGGTCCCATGAGCTCAGTCTCTGTTTTAGTTTAGCCTGGCTCCATTCCCAAGGTACGCGAAGCTCTCTGTTTCAATTAATCGAGATACAAACTGTAGAAGCAACTTAACATTCAAACAAATTGATGCCTTCAACTTAGACACTAAAAATGAAAATACTTACTAAATACTTTGCTCCATATCATGATATTTTAAATCCTGACAGGGGCTTGGTTCTGGAAAATTTCCAATATGTGCCTCCTTAGTACATTTTGTTATCATCTGTTAGTGACAGTGGAAGTAACAAGCAATGACTACAGCTTAAGTTTTTGTGAGGATTTGAGAAAGAAACTCTGTGGGAAAGATTTGTCATACTGTGCGTAGTGCAGCAACTCCTGAGCAAGAGGACACATGCCCGACTGATAAAAGTCCTGAATGCTAGGATTCTCAGTAATATGTATGAGGAGTGCATTATATTAAACAAATGTGCAGCTGCTCGTGTGGGTGCAATATACTTGAAAACCTTATATTTTCTTTTGATATGATGTGGCAAGTTGTAAATACATAAACAAAAAAACCCAGAAAGGATCTTTTACTGTACAGTTATAATCGCTCACAAATACAGATACAGTAAAGCAAGTATTTGAAGACCAGGCTGTCACCAACAGAGACCCATTGTTGTGTTGTTTTTGAATTTCACTATTGTTTTTTGTTTGTTTTGTTTTCAGACTGTTTGTTCAATTATAAGAATAACTATGAATCCTGTCTTGAATGACATGAGCAAAGGAAGAGTAAAGGAGCCCAATGAGACATACTGGAAAGGCCTAGAGATTCTTGAATAGGATATTCCTGATGAAAGATAAAAAAGACAATCTAGCTGGAAATAAACAGGGCTAGATTGTCTTAATCAGCTGGATTTTTGTGCCTCGGGGTTTTATTTCAGTACAGTCATTAAGGCTGTTCATAAAGTATTTCTTGGCTTATACGGTATCACTTCTCATAAATGTGAGGAAACTTCCTGGGGAAGGAGCAAAGCAGAAGATTAGTATAGTGATTTCTGGTATTCTGTATACTTTGAACACCTTTTTTCTCAGCAGAGAATCTTCTGTACTTTTTTGCAGGTGCAAAAACTTACAAAGAGGTACAGCCTGAACAACCTGTATACAGGTACTTTTGAATTACAGGTCATTATATGTCTTGTCTCCTGTTTTCTATATGATGTTCTGCATTGGTAGAATTCTGTGAAAGCTACTCAAATACCTTGGAAAGTATTCAGTGATTAAAGACCCACTAAATACGTCCTTATATTACTCAAGTGAAATACAACAGGAGAACAGAGTTATGCTAAATACCACAGAAACAGGATTTGTGATAGTAGGAGACTCAAACTAATAGGCATTTGGGAAAATGTTGAAACAGTGAAAAATTTTGTTTTCTAGAATACATGTAAGTCAGCCACAAGCCAGACTGAAATGGTTTACTGCCTGGGAGGTGCAGACTAGAAGAGACAAAAAATTCCCAAACCCTGCACTACTAGAGTGGTGCCCAGAGAGGCTGTAGAGTCGTGTCTTTGGAGGTTACAAGACCCAGCTAGACAAAGACCTGATCTGGTCTGGGGTCGGTGATACTCCTGCCTCAAGCAGGAATGTTCAGAAACATCTGCAAGTCAGTCAACATACCTGAAGTATGCTCAAAATTAAGGGAGTAAATCAAGGCCCTAAATAGTCTGTAGAACATAACTAGGGCAGAATACTGTGAGTGGTGCAATTCTGTAAGGAGTGGAAAGCAGTTTTGGCCAGTTGATCCCCATTGCTTGCCTGGATTAAGAATCTAGTAATTTACTAGGTTTAAAAAACAGGAAATTGCTTTATAGATGTCTATGTCAGGTGATTGATTTCTTCTGAGCTGTTGGCTAGAAGTCCTATCTGCCTGTCTGTTCCTGTTTGTTGTTTACATGAGCCTGGATTATTGTATTCGTTGAACGCCTCTTTGGACAGGAAGTGCACAGGGCATATGAAGTAAGCTGGGCTGAAAGCTACGTATAGCCTGTGTCACCACAAATGGTGAGGCCTGCTGAGACTGTTTGTTATGGCTGATTACTGAAGCAATTGTATGAAATACACAACCCTACGGTTATGTGGTATAGCAACCAGCAGGAAAAAGGAGAGAAATTCTCATACAAAAATTCTGCGGTATTAGCAATGTGGTGTCAGCCTCCCTCACGGTGAGTGTGTAACACATTGTATGTATATGTACTTCTATTTTGATAGCAATGACCTTCACAGAACTTACTCTGTAGAGTCACATAAGACACATGGCATGCTGTGCGTCTTACTGATGTGTCTTACTATGTGTCATACTGATCAAAAGAACAGTATGGGAAGGAGGGTTAATGACAAAACACAGTAGAACTAGTGAAATGAAGGAACATTAATCTCTCTCCAAATCGTTCATGCAACATTCTTTTATTCTGAAAAAGGAACCTATGACATGTAATAGTTCAGTTCTGTTGCCTATGAAGTGACACTCAGCCAGTTGGCACTTTGCTGAAAAACATGTCAGTGTGTCCTCTTGGTTCATGAAAAAAAAAAGTAGTCATGCCATACATCCCAAGCAATATATTGCTGTGGATGCCTCATGGGTGACATTAGTAGAATGCTGTGATGCCTAGATCTTGTCTTTTGTAATAGAAGTACCAAATTTATAGCCATAATTTAATATATTGTCCGCCTAGGCAGGAAAAGATAAATAAATGTATTGCTTGTTCTATCCTGGTGGATTAGCTTAGCTCGATTTATCATCATCTGTTTATAAATGTCCAAAGAAAATCTTAGGTGGCATCCAAGGGTGACGTCTCTGTGTACAGATCACGTGGACAAAAATTTTAAATGAGGTGCACTAGTATGTTTAGGACATCAAACACATTACATGCATCCCATAAATAATGTGCATACGTGTGTCCTAGTTTTGTTAAAAACAAGACCAGTTATGTTTTAGTGAGTTTTCCTATCAGCTAAGTTCTTCTAAGTACCTTCTAAGTAACTGCATGTTTTTCAGACACTGTGCTCTGAAACTGATAAGAGTGACCAATGGAATGCAGAATAAGCTCGTGTTTAGATTTATTGCTATACCGACCAAGAAGACTGATAAGTTTTTGCACGTCCTGTAAGTGAGAGGGGTGTATTTTCAAGGAGAGGCCGACAAAACAGGTGACTAAAACTGACCAACTGAGTATTTCATCCCATCCATGTCATACGCCCTATAAAAGAGGGAGATCATGAGGGTAAAGCTGCTACCCCAGGAATTTCAAGATTGGTTTGTATATTTTGTATATTTTCTCTATTAATTAGTAGCATTAGTAAAGCCTTTAAAACCTTTCCAACTTGAAGCCTCTCTTCCTTGTCCTTCTTATCACTTTTTCCTGTCTAAGGAGAAGGTGGAGGGGGGATTAACAGAGAGCATCTGCCATGGTTTATTGTTGCCTTGCAATTAAACCTTGGCAACATGTATGTAAGTATTTGAGCTGCATGTCATAAAGGAATATATACGGATACCTCTTTGAAGCAGATATGCACACATGCATGCAACATTTATGGTATATCTAAATATGGTAACAATTTTTTTGAGAGAAACCTTTAGTCATCCGTCAGTCTCTGAAGAGTAGCAGTATAGTATGTTAAGTATATAATAAAGTGAAAGCACAGCTTCTTTGAGGATAAGTTGAATCTTCCACAAGAAAAAGTAGTGCCCAGACTTGCCAGGAGATTAGGAAAGGGTTGTTCTTACTCTGAGGAGAGGAAGGTAAAAGTGAGGGACAGAAGATAATGTGAAAGAATGAATCATGCTATCAGTTCTCTCACAGTCTTTGCATCATGTGGCTTGTGAATAATAAGCTATTCTACTGAGCTGGGTAGATTTATTCTTTTGTCTCATTTAGAAATAGGTACTACATTACTCTGGGGAGAAAAACAAACAAACAAACCAACCACAAACATGTAGATATGTAGATATGTTCTGCGTAGCAAGGCCACACAGAGCAAATGCCAAATCCCAGGTGCAAGCCTTTGAGCAGCAAAGTGGTTGCCAGTGTTTTGGGTGCCCATAATTGAGCTATAAAGACAATATACTTTTTAGAAGATCATAGAATCATTTAGGTTGGAAGAGACCCTCAAGATCATCGATTCCAACCGTAACCTAACTCTGGCACTAAACCGTGTCCCTAAGAATTTCATATATATGCCTTTTAAACACCTCCAGGGATGGTGACTCCACCACTTCGCTGGGCAGCCTGTTCCAATGCCTGACAACCCTTTCTGTGAAAAAAATTTTCCTAATATGCAATCTAAACCTCCCCTGGTGCAACTTGAGTCTGTTTCCTCTTGTCTTATCACTTGCCACCTGGGAGAAGAGACCAACACCCTCCATGCTACAACCTCCTTTCAGGTAGTTGTAGAGAGTGAGAAGGTCTCTGCTCCAGCCTCTTTTTCTCCAGGATAAACAAACCCAGTTCCCTCAACTGCTCCTTATAAGACTTGTGCTCCAGACCCTTCACCAGCTTTGTTGCTCTTCTCTGAACGTTCTCCAGTACCTCAATGTCTGTCTTGTAGTGAGAGGCCCAAAACCAAACACAGTATTTGAGGTGCAGCCTCACCAGTGCTGAGTACAGGGGAATGATCGCTTCCCTAGTCCTGCTGGCCACACTATTCCTGATACAAATCAGGATGCTGTTGGCCGTCTGGCCACCTAGGCACACTGCAGGCTCGTGTTCAGCCACTGTTAACCGACACAGCCAGGTCCTTTTCCACCAGGCAGCTTTCCAGCCACTCTTCCCCGAGCCTGTAGCATTGCATGGGTTTGTTGTGACGCACGTGCAGGACCTGGCACTTTACCTTGTTCAACCTCATACACTTGGCCTCAGCCCAACGATCCAGCCAGTCCAGATCCCTCTGTAGAACTTTCCTACCTTCTAGCAGATCAACACTCCCACCCAACTTGGTGTCATCTGCAAACTTACTGAGAGTGCACTCAATCCACTCATTGATCATTGATAAAGAGACAAACAGAACTGGCCCCAGTACTGAGCCCTGAGAAACACCACTCCTGACCGGCTGCCAGCTGGATTTGGCTCTGCTCACCACAACTTCTTTGGGCCTGGCCACCCAGCCAGTTCTTCATCCGTCTCAGAGTCTACCCATCCAGATCATGAGCTGCAGCTTCTCCGTGAGAATGCTGTGGGATACGGTGTCAAAGGCTTTACTGAAGTCTAAGTACACAACATCCAGAGCATTTCTCTTGTCTACTTGGTGGGTCACCTGGTCATAGAAGGAGATCAGGTTGGTCAAGCAGGACTTGCCTTTCATAAACCCATGCTGAGTGAGCCTGATCACCTGGTTCTCCTGTATGTGCTGCATGATGGCACTCAGGATGATCTGTTCCATCACCTTCCCTGGCACCAAGGTCAGACTGACAGGTCTGTAATTCCCTGGATCCTCGATCTGGCCCTTCTTGTAGATGGATGTCACATTTGCCAACTTGCAGTCACCTGGGACCTCCCTGGTTAGCTGTGACTGCTGATAAATAATTGAAAGTGGCTGGGTGAGCACCTCTGCCAGCTCCCTCAGCACCCTTGGGTGGATTCCACCTGGTGCCATAAACTTGTGTGTCTCTAAGTTGTGTAGCAGGTCACTCGCCTTTTCCCCTTGGATTATTGGGGCTTTTGCTCCCCATCCCTATCTTGTGGCTCAGGGGACTGCGTACCTGGAGCACAACTGGTATTACTGTTAAAGACTGAGGTGGAGAAGGCATTTAGTACCTCAGCCTTTCCCTCATCCTCTGTAACTATGTTTCTCCCTGCACCCACCAGAAGACAGAGATTCTCCTTAGCCCTCCTTTTGTTGCTAATGTATTTATAGAAACTTTTGTTCCCTTTTAAAGCAGTAGCCATGCTCAGCTCTAGGTGGGCTTTGGCCCTTCTAATCTTCTCCTTGCATAACTGCACAGCATCCTTGTAATCCTCCTGAGTTGCCAGCCCCTTCTTCCAAAGGTTAAAAATTCTCCTTTTATTCCTGCATTCCAGCTGAAGCTCTCTGCTCAGCCAGCCTGATCTTCTTTGCCACCAACTTATGTTTTGGCACATGGGAACAGCCTGCTCCTGCGCCTCTAAGATTTCCTTCTTGAAAGAGACCAGCCTTCCTGGACTCCTTTGTTCTTCACAAATGCCTCGCAAGGGACTCTGCCAGTCAGCCTCCTAAACAGGTCAAAGTCTGCCCTTCGGAAGCCTGAGGCAGCAGTTCTGTGACTCACCCTCCTTACTTCTCCAATAATAGAAAACTTGATCATTTCATGATTGCCGTGGCCAAGGCCATCTCCAACTGTCACATTACCCACAAGTCCTCTGCTCACAAACAACAGGTCCAGTGGGACCTGTAAGTTTCCTTAAAAAGGTTCACCTTCCCTCCCAAAAATCTTCAGGGAAGAAACCTGAATGTAGGTATCCTTTCTTGTGTCCAAACAAAAATCCAAACAATCAGTTTGTGCTACAAGTTGTTACACAGTTTTTCTCTCATTCTGCTGTATGAGAAAATAGGTAAATACTAATACCGGACCACAGATGAAAACGCAAGTATTATATTGAAGTGATTTATACATGGCAGTGCACCATATGAGCTTCCAAGTCACAATTATAGTTGAGGACCCTTTTGTCTTCCACTTCCATGACTTAACATTTAGAAAACATACCTCTCCATACTGTATTTTTTTCTGTATTTTTAAAAATTATTTACAAACTTTACCTAGTAATGTTACTGTCAAATGATGAATCTTCACTTTTTTTTTTAAACAAGCATTCAATATATAACCTGCATTTGGTTATTGCTAAGGTTGATTTTAACATTCGTAGCAGTATGACATTCAAAGAGCTAGTGCCAGTAGTGCTGATCTAAATTGCTTAAAAATTTCATTCATTTGTGTTCAGTATATTTTTTTTCAGGGTCATTCTGAAGAGTGGTCAAAACCATAAGGCTTGAGAGTTTTCTAAAGTTTAGTAGATCTGGATGCAGGGATTACACACACATTAGAGAGATGCGCTCCAAAAGAAAAGTGGAGATCCCTGTTGTTTTTGCCAATATTTTGATCTGGACTACTGGAAAATGTTTTGTTCTAATGTCAGAACAACTCTATATGTTCATGCTGATAAAATGCTGCATACATATGTGGCCAATACTTTTATCAATACAAATCTGTGATCTGTTATGCATGGCTAACACCTGAGCTATAGCTCCAGAGTCTTGATTTGCTTCTGAAATCAGTTCCATTCTGTGTCAGGAATAACATGCTGACATGGTGATAAACTGTAAGCTCCTCTGTCTGAAATGTTAATAATCTCCTGGATTCTGTAAGCAAATTTGTGCTTATCTACATGGTGCCAATTACAGCGAGGTGAAAACAGAGCTATATAAAAACTTAGGCATATAGTCAGTTTTTGTCCTCAGGCATGAATAATCAGAATAAACAAGAGCAATCATTTATTCAGTGAAATTTCTCTGTGGATGTATCTTCATATATGGGAAATATGCCCTAAGTAAATAGGACTGCATTGAAAATAGTACCTAAAAATGCAGAGCCTGGCACTTCTTTTTCCTGAAAGCATTTTCTCTGGTTTTTGATCTGTCTGGTTTGGGGTGAGTGTATCATGACTATGATAAACATATGAAAAGCAAGTTTGGTGAGAGCTCAGTCCAGCTTGTTGTGTGCAATCATGCATTCTTCTTGTTAGATTGGCTAGTATTTGCAGCCTGCTATTCCACCTTTGCTATTGGTACAGGTATGGTTTCACAGCAGGGCTTTATAGTCATATTATCCTTCTTACTGAAACAGCAGTTGAGTAAACTGGATTTCTAGGCAGCCCACGCCTGCCACTTGCTACTTGGCAGGCAGGTTGATTATTGAGAAATATGAGGCAAAGGACACTGTTCTTTATATGGGCTGATCATGTTGCTGTAAGAACTTATATGGTAGCTTTTTGTGTACTGGTTATCTAGTGATAAATAAAGAAGTTGGTAAACCTGTCTGCCCAGCGTTCCAGTCTGGACAGAGAAAAGACGGCAAACTTTCTGTTGCCCAAATTAGAAGTGGTTAAACATCACCTACTTGTGTTGAACCCTGTGTACGCCACTGTACGTACTGATGTCCTATACCTAATCAATAAATAAGATCAAGAGGGGCATACAAAACCACGTGTGGATGGTGTTTTAAAAAACAGGTTTTAAGTTGTTAGTTCTTTGAGAACTCTAATTAAAACTTAGATTTCTGATTGCTTGTTAGCTGTTCAAACTGTTGGACTTTATTTCTTTGATATTTGAGTTGGAAGAAGCGATGTTGTGCAGATATAGTATCAAAAAGCTCTAATAACACTTCAAAAGAGAGACAATGAGGCCAGCAAACTTATTTATACTTGTGACCCAATTAGTGATACGAGCCATTACCCCATATAATAAATTAGTGCATAGCTACAAAGAACTGTAATTCAGTCACAGAAAGAATATACAGAGGTGCTCCTTCGAAATCACTCTTTAGGGTGGCTGGGCGCTGAGCAGATATTAAGGACAGTGCTTGGTAAAGAAATTTCAAGTTGGCGAAGAACCATTAAATGTCTAAAACTACTTTGAATAGCTTTTTAAACCTGTATTATTCGTAATGGCTTGACATAAATAGTATGGATGTTTGTTTCTCTCCTGCAGTAGATGGGAAAGGGTAGGTGGTAAGTGCAAGTAAACCTCTGACACTGCCTTCCCTCATTTATCTATGCTGTGTAAAATGCACATGATTTATCCAGAACTCTTCATTAAAATGAATTCCACCTCAATGTGAGTCCACAATCCAAAGTATGAAAACAGATTTCCCCTTAAAAACTGTTTATGATTGTTTTATCAGCAAACCGTTTAGCAGTATTTATTTATTGAATGCTTGCATGAATGCTCCTTGTGATTCTGGTAGCATTTCTCTTGAAAAGTAACTTAATATGCATTGTAAAGTTTCCTATAGCCTAGAACACACATGAAAATATTTTGCTAAATTCCCTGTTTTAACCAAGTTTACATTTGTTTTGTACAGAGATTCACTCAAATAGCATAGATAGTATTCTATGACCTTGCAGAGGTCATTTGAAGACTTGCATGTATTAGTGTACAGTGCTATACTCATTAAAAGCCGTACTTCAGTGTAACAGGGAAGGAAAGAGAGAACACCGTCGTCTCCTCCCTTAAAAATTTCTTCTTTACAGTAGCGTTCCCCTTCCCAGTGCAAGCAGTATAATGAGCGAAATTATCATCTCTGCATGCATTGCCTTCTCATATTAACCTTCCTCTTCAGGGTATTTTCACTGGTATATTTGCCCCTTTGCCCTTGTCCCGGTGCCCTCCTGTGTTGCTGCCCTGAACCCCCCAGCGTCAAGTATATACAGAACATACAAACACACCAGGATTTACCTTATAAATACTGATCCGAAGCTCTCTGTAGGGCTAACTGGGGTGTCATTACTTGGCTTTTGGAAGTTGCTCAGACTTTCATAATGAAAAACTGAGTCCTCCAAGGAACTGCCTTTTCTCATCATTTTAGTGGAGTTAACTGCAGAGTTAGGCAAGTTCAATTCTAGACCGATCCTTCACATTCGCAGCCTTCACTGCTATAGGAAGTGCAGTGTTCATGTGACTCCAGATCAGGCTAGTTTTTAAAGCCTGTTAATGAGTAACATATTGATGAGACATCATAAGGTGGTTTTCTTTTTTATCCACAGCACTTCATAGCTTTACTTGGAATAAAAAATCATTGAATCTATGTTCGCCGTGTCTTTGGAATATCATTGTTAATAGCAATAACTTGTTTTGGTGAATTAAGAAAAAGATGGAATGCAAAACAAGAACTCCAAATGATGTTTCATTGACAGGTCTGTACCAAAAACTGTAGCGTGGTCTGTCATAAATTCTACTTTGTGAATTATCAGCCTGTCTCTAACTACCCACGTTTGAGTAACATAATTGTATCCCTTTCACGATTGACTGTATCCACCTGTCCTGACATGTCAAAATTATTATATTGCGCTTCTCCAGTGAAAAACTGGTGCACTTTGTTCATGTAGTTACTATAAAGTCAAGTCATTACAGTTCAGCTTAAATACAGATAATCTTTTAATTCTTGATGCATGAAAAACAAACTGAACAAAACTAGTTTGCCTAACATTTTTTTTCCATAGGAATTGGCAAACATTAACTGCAAGCTTGCCTAGTTTTCTGTTTGTTGAAGATGACAATAATGATTAGGTTAGTCAAGAAAATGCTAAGTGATGTTTCTTTGGATTGCAAGTCCTCTTATGATACCAATTAGCATCCCAAGGCCTCCAGAAATACTGTTAAACTTCATTTGGGACCTGCGTGGTAATAAGGGTTTGTCTATGAGACTGAACAAACACACGGAATGTAGCGCTCTCTTTCTATTCGCAGCATCTATTAATAGATTGTGAAGGAAAATAAATGCATTTGGACTGTTACCATGTTTTACTTCTGAGCTCAAAGACATCTAGTCAAACTGTGATGTGTTTGTTTCTCCATGTTTTTTTGATTGGTTGTTGTTTGCTTTTTTGTTTTTTGGGTCTCTGGTTTCTTTGCCTGACTAAACAACTCGTCTTTGCTTTTTTAAGTATAAAATGTATTTTGTGATCAGTATTAAGCAAACTGTAATGAAATCTGTAAATGTCAGGAACAACAACAGAAACAGTAACTATTAGAATATGGGATAAGCATAATAGCTGAGAAGCAAAGGCAGAGATGAAACAGCAATTTCTGTGAAGGTACTCCTAATCATTTTAGGTATTCCTTGTGAAATGGAAGAAATTGAACACTTGTACTTAGGAGCAGTATTTAAGCTGCTTGGAAACTGAGTTGGACTAGGCTTTTTTCTTGCTCGTTCTGCTTCACCCTGTGTGATCATAGACAACAAACACAGGGCTGGCTATCTAGGCAAAGTCTCTGTACTTTATTCCTCCTCCATAAAACAGGCTATATGACCTTCAAAAAATACAGTAAACAAAAGCTGTTTTCCTCCTCTAGTCACAAGGAGAATTGGCCATAGCTCTGTTGTGTTATTCACATCTATACACTTAGGATAGGAGGTCTTTATTCTTGTTAAAGAAACAAACATACCTAAAACTGATTAGAAAATTTAAGTGACGTAGTGAGCTTGTAAATCATTAATATGAAATATTTATCTTTGAAAACAACCTATTTGTATAGTAAAATGTAAAGAAAACCCTTCATTAAAAGTCAGAATGTCAACTGTGTTCCTCTGGTGTGTTAAAGTACAGAGAGAGGGTAATTTAATTTTTCCCTTAATGGGTAATTGCAGGAACATTTTTAGCAAGGAGCAACCATGACACGATTTCCTTCCTTCAAGTTTAGGCATCTTTGCTGTTGTCTACAAAGCAGTGAAGTTCATTTACAGAGCACCATGCCCCCCTCTAAACTACTGTATGTCACCACATACTACCACAGGGTATGTCTACGCTTTCCAGCTCACAATTATATGACCACATTTTGAGTGCCTGTACTGCAGGGCTTCTGAGCTTGCCCGTGCTAGTGCTATACTAACCAGGTCAGGTGCTTAACTGGTGAGTTAGATGCTCCTGTGGCTACACAGCTGGTATTACTGAGCTAGTTTAGGACTAGCTCAGGCCTGACTACATAGAATCATTTTGGTTGGAAAAGACCTTTAAGATCACCAAGTCCAACCTTAAATGTGGCACTGCCAAGTCTACCACGTGAACTTTATTGCAGTGACACTGGTGTTATGTATGGTCGTGTGTAGCAAAACGGGTTTGTGTGAGAGTGCCCTGAGACTCTTACTGCTGCTGCTTGTTAAGAGGACTCACCTTTCTTGGCTGTTGCAGCAGTAACTGCCTGGATTGATGGAAAGAAGGGAAGCAGGCCTACTGGATGCGTTTCTGGTACAGTGGTGATATAGATGTCATTATATGCCCAGGGGATCAGACAAACTGAGTTTACTATTGATTTCCAGTGCCTCTGCACAACTATGTTCTCGAGGTGTTCTGGAGAGTGTTTTGGGCCTGAAAAAGAAGGAGGTGCTAGTTTGCAGTTAGGAGCCCAAAAGGGCTGACCCGATGGTGCCTGTGTAAAATAGTAATGTAAGACCTGAATTCATGTTGTTCTTATTGGAAGGGGATCTAAGCTGTATGATCAGCCTTGGGATTGCCCTGTTTTGATGCAAGCATATGCCCACCTTGTAGTTTATAATCACTACGCAAATTTTTACAGCAGTCAATCACTCCCTGTCTTCCCAATTTCAGGTATCCATACAATTTTCCAGGGGAGATTTAGATACCAACAGAAATTTTGCCTGTAGAGGCACGTGGTGGCAGTACTTACTGAACTCCTTGCTTCAGATCTCTTAGCAGTAGTTAACAGATACCAATATCTTTTTCTGATGCAGTGGATCAGGTGTGGAGTGAAGCTGATACTCCTGATGGTGTGGCTATCTGCTGTACACGGACTTCTCCCCAGAGAATTGTTCTTCATCTTCTGAAGAACATGGTAGCTCTGTGGCTTGTAAGCTTGAATACATTTTTTTTTTTACTGTCTCTTGTTATCCCATATAATTAAAATAGTTTTTCCTCTCTATTTCTTGTTTCTCTTCCTGTAATTTGCTTTACTTCAACTCCATAAGCATTTTTGGCCAAGTGTATCCTTATTTTTCTCAGATATCAAACTATGCCCTTTAATTCTGACCTTTGTCACTGACACTCTGTTATCGCTTACCTGCTGGACTATATCTTGTGGCGGCTAGCACTTTTGCAATTGTTTCTGTTAGGCAGACAGAGGGAAAAAAAAAAGTTGTTGGTGTCCTTGAACCTCATACAATTTTATTCTTGTTCTGCAATGGCCAACTGAAAGGTTAGAAATTGTTCTGAAAAGTTTACCGTTCTCTTTTCTTCTTTTATCCTCATGATTACTGTGAATTTATTTTCAAAGTGAGTTACTCCAGGAAAAGAATTGGTAGTTTATTTTTGCTTTCTCAATTCCTGAATTCTGAGGAAAGAGATACTGGGAAATTAGGATATTAGGAACGAAGTTGTGTTGCATGTATTTTAAGTCCATATATCTTTACTAAAATGATCTCATGTTATTGATAGGAAGAAAAAAGTGATGAATTCTGGATATTCAGAGTGAAAACTTACATTTATGCTAGGAAAGCCTTTATGCCTTGTGATAGGTAACTGCTAAGAAACTGCATAAAGATTGCAAGTTGAAGTGATGAAAATGGGAGGCTTTATTTAAAAAAAAGGTAAAGCGATGGCTGGAAATACATTCTGGACAAAGCATTCAGTTTTATTACTACCCAAGAATGAATCAAATCAACAATAAACCATCCATTGTACTTGTGGCAGAATGTCATACTAGTGATTTGAGATGGTAGTGAATGTTTGAATGTTTTTATGGGGAATCTTAGGAGGTTTATGTCTTGGCTGGAGTGCAACCACAAAAGCTCATAGTTTTTATCATAAAGAGCAGGGTCATGGTTAAGTGGGGCCTTAATCTGTTTGTTCTAAGCCTCAGAATTTACAGGTCTGTACGATCCTAGAATAGTTGAGGGGGAGCAGCAACGTTTAACTAGTAGCCTAAAGTACTGAGTTCTTGCTTTATGGGTTTGGCTTGCACAATTTTTGTTTTCTGTGGTATATAAAGAAGCATCTGCTCTGATTCGTAGCTGACATTGTCTTTCATGGTTAGGATTGCCACCTGTTTTTGTTTTCTTTTTTGTTGCCTGGACCAAACCTGTGTAAAAACTAGCTCAGGCATTTTCAGTTGAGTTTTATATCTGGGTTCCTATGTTCTGTTCCTTTTCTAATCTTAGATTTCTTGGTTTTCCTCTGGAACTTGTGTTTGATCTGTTCCACCCTATGCTTAGTCTGCAACTGTGAGATACACTCAGTCTGTATGCAGTGAATTTTGAGTTTTGCCTGTTTCTGCTAAAACTTACACTAGTACTTTGTTGAGTATGTGGATGCTACAGGCAGATACCAAGGATTGCTGTGGCTCCTTCTTTGCTGCTCTGAGTGCTGGATGAAAGCAGAATGGTAGAATCACAAGAACATTTATGGAGCAAAGAGACAGAAAACTGCCTCAACTGGCCAGGTCCAGAGAGAGGTAGATGAAAATGCAGCACAGAAGAATGATACCTAGAGGTATATAGGAATGAACTGAATGGTGTGGTGTTCATGTTTGTGGAAGCCAGTGACTGATTTTCTCTTCAGTAATCTTCTTGTAGGAACATGCACTTAAAACTGTCTTTTTTGCTCTCTGACATGGTGGTCACTTCAATAGATGCTGTTGTGCTTACTCCAGTGTATGAATGCTCACCTCCCTCCATCTGGCACTCCCTTATGCTCAGCTTCTGGAGCCACATAAATGAGACTTACCCGCTTGGAGTATTCAGGCTTATCTCTGTTTGGGAGCTTCTGCTTCCAGGCAGGAAGAGAGTTTTTTGAAAAACAAACCCCCACACAATGAACTTGGAAGAAAGCCATTGGGGTGGAGATGAGAGTCTGATATGGTCAGGTTATGAAAGGCAACTCTGACTTGTAAGACAGGGTTTCGTAAAATTTTCTTGTAGCAGTAGGAAACCCTGAAGTCTAAAAATCTGGTGTACGTAGAGCTTTAGTGCTTGAGCGCCAGAGCCCAATAAAGAAACATAAGAGAAAAAGTGTCTGAGTTTTTTGCCTTGTGTGAGAGATTTGGGTTTGTCAATAACAACAAAAAAGTACATCTTCTGGTTGACTGAAGAACTCCTGCTATGAATAATGCCTGGCCTGCGCGGCTTGGGGGAGAATGAGATTATAGACTTTGTGGTAGTAAACAAGAGAATATAAGCATGCAAAGCAAATAGGCTACTAATGTCTGATTTTTGCAGGGTGCTGCTTACTTGAGTGAATGGCCCATTCTTTGCCTTATGGATGTTTGCAGGATATGCTTTAAAAAGATAAAAATATCAGCTTTGTAAATGGCTACATTTCTCATTCTTGAAGTGATATCTAGAGGGCAGCAGTACTATCAGTCCAAGCATTAAAAATATGTGAATTAATTTTATTTCTGTTATCTGAGTAGTGTAAGAAGATAATTTAAAAAAGAAAAAAAGTTTTATTTATGCATTTGAATCTGGTAAGTTTGTCAAGGTCATGTTTTCAAACTTTCTGTGGTAACAGTGAGGATTACAGCCAGGCCTGGAGTAAAATGTTTTTAAGAATGAGAAGTGACGATATCTTACCAAGCTGGTCGTCGCTGACATGAAAGGAAGAAATAAATTCAGTAAGCAGCATTGTGAAATGTTGAAAATTTCTGCTTACCCCTACTACTGTCATTTCTCTGAAGCAAGCTTTTGTTAGCTGTCTTCTATCTAGACCTCTGCTTTACCAATCACTTTGCTTGATAAATGAGGTACTGCTCTGCACAGTGTAAAATACCATTGCCGAGTGTGCAGTGACACCCCCTCTCAAGGGCTTCATGGCAGAAGGCATCAGTGAATAAAATAGGAAATTCCAGTGAAATTTAGCTAGTGTAGCAGCACTGGGAATATGCATGGGATAGTAATAATGTTGGTGAGACAGCAGCTGGTAGTAGAGTTGTCAGTAAAACAAGGTGGTAATAGGAATAAAACTCCAACGAGGCCAGCTGGAATATGTCAGTGTAACATATCATTAAAACGGGGTGTTTGAGACATGGTGCAAAAACCCCACTGAGGTGAACAGAAGCTGCATCAGACGTGATCAGATTACTGTCAGACAGCCCTGTGCTGCAACCATGAACTTAATTCGTAGGAAGGAAGTGTAGAAAAAACCTCACTTGATAGAAACTTGCCTATAGTGATCAATAAAGATAGTCTGAACAAATCAGGGATTTGATTACTTTGATTTTCTCAGGAAAAGTAAACAGATCCAGCAAGTTTAAGGATTTCAGCCGTGTTTTTCTGTACTTTTTAAGTAAAGTGGCAACTTACTGCTCTGATGTAGTCCTGATCAG
The DNA here is from genome assembly GCA_013399365.1 of Pampusana beccarii. Taxonomy (NCBI): domain Eukaryota; kingdom Metazoa; phylum Chordata; class Aves; order Columbiformes; family Columbidae; genus Pampusana; species Pampusana beccarii. Next base: position 105,728 of record VWYH01009548.1, on the reverse strand, counting down.
AATATGTGCCTAGATGTTACATTCCCTTTCTACCTTTTACCATATATTTTTATAATATTTAACACAAACAATAGGAGGAAGTGTTGGAGAGACAAGTTTAATCATGTGATTGCACAGTAGAGTGCTTCCTGAAAGTGAAATAAAAATACTTCTTTTTTTTCTAAAAAGAAAAAGGTTTCCTTTTGAATATCTTTTCAGAGATAAATTTCTGTCCCTGCGTATGCATCCATCTGTTTTAATCTGCTATCTTTCTCTGTACAACTGCTGAAAGCAAGACTTTTTTTGCCAGTATGGCAATTAGACGTAAACTTGTCCATGCAATAAGGGAGCTAAGGTTTAGGTGCAGCTCTTTTCCCTTGAAGATTTTATTATATCTAGCTATGTACATCATTTAAATCACATAAGCCTCGCTTTTTTACTTCTTGAAGGGCAAAGAAGTGCATAGAAATGACGTTGCTCAGAAACAAACTGTTTTCAGAAGCAAACTTCCTGTTTTGCAAACTGGGTATTTGTTGGGTTGGTTTTGCTTTTGTTTCTCCCTTGATTTGCTTAACGTTTCATTTCAAGACACTCTTAGGCGTTGTGCGTGAGCTGCTGTATCTACCTGTCCTGCCTAGAGCATTAATTGCCGCATTTGCCAAGTGGACCGAGGCCATGGGTCCCTCCTGCCTGCGAGAGGAGAGCACAGCTGCAAGAACACGGGTTTGGGGACCAGTCTGTCCGTCCAGATGTGGCTTCTCTCCCAGCGTGAGAAGAGCCAGTGAAATACCCGAACAGAGGGTGTCGCTGAAGCTGCTGCTGAAAAACACAGGTGGGATGAGCTGGACTTTGCCACCTCTGTAGCTGTAGAGCCTTTGTGCTGCTGGGTGCGCGGGGCCAGCAGACCAGGCTGTGTGCTGGGCCCGCGGGGAAGGCAGGACGGGGCTGCACCGTGTGTGAGCAAACGGGCAGCGTGTTCGTCTCATGTGTGTAGCTTTCTTTTTCTTATTTTCTTTTCCTTTTCCAAAAGTATTTTTTTGTCTGAAGCTAGTAGGCATGCACGCTGCAGCCTAACAGGAAGATTTATTTAAAGATGCACTTCAATGAAAACTGGTTGCTGTGCCAGGATTTCCCATTTAAGAGGGTTTGCGCCGCATTAGCTACTCAGAAGGAAATGGCAATTATGCAGTGATAGGTTATACCAATAGTGCCTCATTAGTCTAAAATACCTCTGTGCATGTTCTAATGAGGAGCTTAAAACATTGTACAAACAGCACCTAATGAAGTTAATGCCACCCCTGAGAGCTGAAAAACAGTACACCTGTTTTTACAATTTCGTTAAGTGAAACTTGAAGACATGAGGGTTTTTGGGGAAGGTTAAAGAAGCTCGGCTGATTTTGATCTAGTTTCTGTTACCAATTAGTGCTGAGTGTTTGAAAAGCCTATTCAAGCCACCCATGTCATTCAGAAAGTGAGGCAGGGGGAGCCTTCAAAGCTTCAGCTCCTCAGTTTGACCAGCAATATAGGAATGTGTCCTTGGGGCCTGTAATACTTCAAATGAATTACATGAAGCTACTGTGTGGCTCGATTTGCAGTAAGTAGCATCATGTAAAGGAGTTGAACCGTGGTAGTTTTGGTCTGTTCATCTCTGCATGCAGTCCTCAGATGGTGGTGACTGGGCTTAGGTTTTTAGCAACTTCCTTTATGTATCTCTTCTAATATTCTTATGGAAATTTTTACTGTCCCTTGAATGAGACTGAACAAAATATAAAACAGATTAATGAAACAAACTTGGCAACTTGCAGGACAGACATTTGTACTAATCATTAGTATATGCAAAAACGTTTGAAAATATAAGGAAGTGCTTTTAAAATCTGTACTAGATCTGGCATTATGCAACAAGTATTTTTTAGTTTCCAGTGGTTACATATGCTATAATTTAAAATTAGAGGAATTAGAATTTCTGTCCAGACCATTACTGTATTATTCTGTATTGAAAAATACCTTCTATAGTGAAAAAAAAAAAAGATAACAAGCTACCTATTAAGCTAATAGAATAAGAAACCCAAATAATTTGTTGTTCTGTCCAGAAAAATCTTTCATGTTTAAACCTAAGTATAGATTTGTAGGTCAGTTCTCTATACCCAGCTATCAATTTGTTATTGCTAATATACTAGTACCATAAGTGAAAAAAAGTCTGTTTATGCTTAAACAGGAGACATAGGCCAGTGTTCCAGAAAAACTGGAAGCAATACTATTAGGCTTTTTAACACCTAGCAATTTGAACTTAGAATAAATATTACATATTAATTTGCTTTCTGAGTTATCTAATCTGGCAGTAAATTATTTGTGTTGTGGAAAGACAGAAAGTATCATAAACAGGTTTCTTTTTCCTCACTTGCTGGTTTTGTTGGTAACCTTTAACGTTTTTGTCAGTTTTATATCTAAAATATTAAATTAAACCTCTGCAGTCGTACTTAGAATCAAGTTTGGTTTATAATCAGAATCATTGCTTAGTTTAAGAAGTTTGGTTTTACCTCAACCATTCTGATGTAATCTGAATCCTATGTCCTTAACAATTCTGTTAAAACTCACTGTTTTGTACTAGGTTCTTGAGGTGTGATGGTAACCTTCCACGTATAATAGCAGTTTCCATCAGCAGATTGCTGTTTATTGTTGTTCAGGCAAGCACTGGGTTTGTTCTTCGCCTATCATATGTTCAGTCTAACTTTTTGAGCTTTCCTTAGAAGCTAGGAAAGGTAGATTGTAATGTGATTCTTCACTGACCATCTGCATTTACTGTCGTGAATGCTTCTCTAACTTTATTTAGGCCTTCAGCAATAAGACACCTGTTTTCTAAATTCTGTTGAAACTGCTAAGGATTAAATCTCCGCTGTTTTTTATTGTGAATCTTTTCTGATGCAGTCTGCTGTGCTTTATTGGCTTAGTACTTTCCACTCTTACCTGCCTCCCTGCTTCAGTAGTTTCCCTGAGACTCAACTGGTTATCGTTCCCCTCATAACGCTTATTTTTGTGTATGTGTATGTATAACTTTTTTTTTCCCTTCAAGAGAAAATTACCTCCTTTTGTGGTTCAGCTGCTATTTTTACACCAAAATTTTATGAAAATACTATCTTTCCTGCCCCTCCCTTCCCCCCTTCACCTATATGCCCTCAAGGGGTATGGACGGGCATAGGCTATTACTTTGCAGTGAAGACACAATGGAATAGGTCATCTATAAAAAATAGTCTTTCTCTTTCTGTGCAGTGAACTTGTGACATTTAGCACTGTATGATCTGGAAAAAGTTCATGAAACAAAAGGTCAGGTTCTATTCCCTACAATCCAAATTATTTTTTTCCCTACAATCTAAATCTTTTTTCTCCCTACCATGCAGATTATATTTTCTGTGTAAATTATTTTCAAACATGTTGAGTGGTTGGTTTTTTTTTTTTTTTTTTAATTAATAAAGTAAGAAGGCTCTCGCATGGTGTAGTTTAGTATTTGGTTGAATAATATACATTATCACTAGAGCAGTCTAGGCCTTGAATTATTTTAGCAAACAACCGTTAAAAATGAGAAAATACTTCTCCATGCTAGTAACACCAGGGCGAAGTTTAATTTTCTGATCTAATGTTTCCTCGAGAAAAGGATGTGGTGGAGCCAGTACCACTCACATGGGTGATAAGGATAAAACTGATAAATTTGTCTTTTTTTCCTATTCGTATAGGTTTTTTTGGTTTAAAAAATTTAATGACAATAACAACAACAACAATAATAATAATAATAGTAGTAATAACAACAATAATAAATCCAAATGTCCCAAATATCCAGAGGAACAGCACCATCTAGTGTGTGCCGGCCGGCGGTGGCCGGAGCCGGGGGTTCCGCTCCCTGCTGCTGGGTCCCCCGCACCGCCGGCTCCTGGTGCTGCAGCAGCTGCCGCCTCCCGTCTGCTGGGAATGGTGGCTCATACAAGCGATAAACGGCTGTCGGTTTTGAAAACGGCGCTGCAAAAACCTAGCGCATGGATTTCCCTCAGCTTGGAGTGAGTTCAGGATATATATGGGGTCCTTCTTCTTAATAGAAGAGTGTGGGCAGCAGGTCGAGGGAGGTTGTCTTCCCACTCTACTCTGCCCTGGTGAAGCCACATCTGGAGTGCTGTGTCCAATTCTGGGCTCACCAGTTAAGAAGGACAAGAAATTACGGGAGGGAGTCCGATGGTGGACTACAAAGATGATGAGGGGTCTGGAGCGGAGAGACAAGAGAGCTGGGTCTGTTCAGCCTGGAGAAGAGAAGCTGAAAGGGGATCTCATCAATGTTTATCTCAAGGGTGGGTCAAGAGGATGGACCAGATTCTTTTCAGTGGTGCCCACCAATAGGATGAGGGGCGATGGGCACAGACTGAAGCACAGGAGGTTCCATCTGAATGTGAGGAGGAACTTTACTTTGAGGGTGCCAGAGCACTGGAGCAGGCTGCACAGAGAGGTTGTGGATTCTCCTTCTCTGGAGACATTCAACACCCGCCTGGACTCATTCCTGTGTGATCTGCTCTAGGTGAACCTGCCTTATCAGGTGGGTTGGACTGGATGATCTCCAGAGGTCCCTTCCAACCCCAATCATTCTGTGATTTAATAATTCATTTAGCTGATGAATTCTGACCTATTCTGATAAAATTTCCGTTAAAGAGCACCCTTTAAATATTCCCTATTTGAGAATGCTCTTATCTCTGCAGTGCACATATTAATAGTTAACACAGCTTTTCAGCAGTGGTCTTCCTTCCAAAGAAAACTTTTGCAACTGTGATCCATTAGTCCTTCTGATTCACATAAAATGATGCCTAAAACCAGCTTATTTTTGCAAGAACAGAAGTTAAAGCTACTTTAAGGGGTTCAGCCAAGAATGATGGAACAAATGAGAAAGTTGAGATCTGAAAGCAGCCAGAGGTCAAAACAGGTGCTTGGTAGTTTACTTGTTGTGAGTTATTTGCAAGTTTTAAAGCAAAAATCACAGAAAATAAGAAATTTACAAATTGAAGGAAGTCATATATATTTTTTTCTCCATAGAAAAATTATGTTATGCTGCCTTTTATTCAACATTGTCTACATTCTGTGACAGTGCTGTATTTTCTACATATGAGGGTAGAACATGTGTTCAGCTGGTATAAGTGAGCATTAGTGAGATCCTCCTACATTAGCTGTAGCTCGTTTGTGATGTGGATGTTTGTGGTTTGTTAATTATAAGGGAAGCTGTAAAACTTGGGGTGAATAAATCATACATTGTATAGTGGTTGTAGTGAGTAGTAACTAACTTCTGTGAATTAATTGCTTGAGCCTTCAAGGAAAGAGGAAAGCAAACATTTGGGAAAGCATAGAGTTCTGAGAAAGCTAGTTATCTGCAGAACTGCTGAGTCTGTGCTCTGCTTTAGCTTCTTCAGCTTGCAGGGTTTAGTTGTCCTGTGCTTTTTTTTTTCTTCCTCCCCCGTCCTCCGGGAGTGTATTTCTCATCATCCAATTCATATGCCAGAGCTTTAAAATACTAGGTGTTTGGTGTACGAAATTATGTATCTGAAATTAGTTATGGAGAGTGACACATATTGGATCCTAATCTGATTTGATTGCGAAATGCGAGAGTTGAATATGTCCTATATATGATGGGGAAAAAAATGTAATCAAAGGATGTTCGGCTCTGGTAACTGGAGTTAGAAAGAACTGGCTTTGTGTATGCTAGAGAATTTATGCTCAGTCACAAACCCTTCATGATAACTGTGTAATCCATACCTTGTCTGCTTTCTAGAATACGCTTGTTAGAATGACGAACACTAATCCAGACTGCGTATTGTATGGTATAAGTTTGCAGACACAGATAGTGCATCAAATGCATCAAAGTTGGTGTGAAGGCCGTTGCCAAGCTTGCATTTGGAGGGGGCCCACTGATTACAGTGCTTCATTTGCTAGGACAGTGCCTGGAAACGTGAACAGGACATAGAGCCGGCTTTATGGAGCTGAGAGGTCTCTGGGAGCAATTCAGTGATCTGGCGTGTTGCTTTTTCACCTGTAGCAATATACCTAACAGTCTGAGGCTCTTCACCTCTTACATGTGGAATGTCCATGCTAGATGTCTTCATATGCACAGATGTGTTTATTCTGGTTATTACTTCCTTCCTAGTTCCACTTAGTGCAAAAAGATGGAGTATGGTAGTAGTAGAACATGTTAACAGACTGATTCTCTGCCTGTAAACCTGCATAACAATCTCACAACAATATTCCACTGGAAACACTGAGTTTGTGTAGCTGAGTGCGGGTCCACTTGAAACCAGAGAAAGAGATGACACAGTCCTAAAGCTGGTGTAGAAGTACCTACAATGCTGGCTGATATTAGCAAGCTGTGCTGCTCATTGAGTACTTGAATTACACATGGAACTGAGTATGCATTTTGAAGTCCAAAAATTTGATGGAAACTTTGCACTAGAATTATTTATGGGGGAAAAAAAAGTTTGTGTGATTTCTTCGTTTGGCTTTTGTGTATTTAAAAGAGCCCCTCATCCCCTAGCAAAAAAAAAAAAAAAACATCCCAAACTTACTTTTAACATCTTTGGAACGAAAAAACACTGAAAAACAA
>VWYH01009548.1:69508-97588 GCA_013399365.1 Pampusana beccarii | reverse complement strand
GGGTTGCCTTTTGTTTTTTTTTCTGGGAGGCACAGCATCAAATCATGTCTACCCTGTGAAGCACCAGCTTTTATTCCTGATATCTCATATCTCAGTCTCTGTATAGTTGTTTTGGTTCTTTTGTGGGGGAAAAAAAAAAGTAAAAAGAAGTTGTGCTCTTGCTGTACTTAACTGACCAAATTGTCTTTGCAGTTTCACATGTAGAGTTTCAAATGCCATTCTAAACTGAGCTAATGACTACATCTTTAAAATGTAGATATACCTGAAGATACAGCTAATACTGAAAAAGGAAAGTTAAAGAACTTGAAAGATTGTTTATTCTCTTAATCGTCTGCACAAATTTAGTCTTTGTAGAATTTGCACACATTTTNCTGTGCTGCTCATTGAGTACTTGAATTACACATGGAACTGAGTATGCATTTTGAAGTCCAAAAATTTGATGGAAACTTTGCACTAGAATTATTTATGGGGGAAAAAAAAGTTTGTGTGTTTTCTTCGTTTGGCTTTTGTGTATTTAAAAGAGCCCCTCATCCCCTAGAAAAAAAAAAAAAAAAAGATCCCAAACTTACTTTTAGCATCTTTGGAACGAAAAATCTCTGAACAACGTTTTATAAATTACACTTTCTCAAGGGGGACAGATAGAAGAGGGATCAGAAATATCGCCTTCAGCATAACATATGCTTAAGTATTCTAGCTTACCTTTGCTTCATCCACTCTTACCTGTTTATGAACCCCTGGCCTTCGATGACTTCTTCATTGTGTAACTTCATCTCCTGGTCTGGATGTGGAATTTTTCTGCCCAGTTTCTCCTCTAAGTAGGGAGTAGCTGTGCCTCTTGCATACAAACAGCCACAGAGTCCATAGTCAGAGTTCCGAATTGCTAGGATTGCTGCTGCCTGTATTTGCATTGTAATTACCTTAAACATTTTATATCTTTGCTTGTAAGAACGAGCCATGAGGTCTTGAGAAACTACTGCACAACCTAAAATAATTTTATGTGCTTGAGCTCTTTGTCATCATAAGCACTGAATTTCGTGGTTCAGTTACACAGATATTGGACCAAGCACAATTTTAGTGGACATTAGGTATGTCTTGGCATGGCTCCTTTGACCTGAACCACAGCAAGAGTGTTTAGGCTGCCACAAACTTTGCTGTACTTTTTCCTAATCTGGCTGTTAGCATATTTTTTGCCCTCTGTTAGATTGTATCCTTATTCTTTTATGTTTCCTTCTCTGAGTTTTTCATAGGTTTTGTTGAAAAGAATAATGTGTTGGCAACGTTTAGAAATGTATGTAAAAAATTGACACAAGCAACTGCTGTATTCATCAGGAGAAATGTACATATTTGTCACTGAATTATAGCAGCAATCTGAAAAAGAGGATTTTTCAGCCTGTAACCTATTGGTATATAACATCTGTGGAGGGAGAAGAAGCTCTCAAATGAATCTGAACCACTTCAGTGGGCTTTTTAACTATCTGATGAAAAGACAGATTATATATGCATGACACTCATCTGATTTGTTTTGTGATTTAGCTTGATCTTGTGTTATGTTAGAGATATGAAGAATGTATTCAGTTTGTCATGTACTTAAAGGCCTATCTGGAATTCCTGGCTTGCATGCTGGCTAAGCTCTAATAGCAAATTAATTTTCCGGCTGGATTATATTGAAAAAGCATATATTTAATAGTTTACCTCCTGAAAGCATGCAGAGCAGTTACTTTGAGAGCTAGTTGTTACAAATGCTTGAGAAAAAAAGATTTTCAGTAAGTAAAAAATCCGGGGCTTTTAAAGCAAGTAAACTTATACAGTTCTAAATATGTGCCTGTTTGTGCTACCCAAAACTACACAGGAACACTTTGAAAGCAGCTTTTCAGATTGTAGGAGCTTGTAATCATACCACAACTGGAGAACAGAATATTTGGTTTCCTTTTGATTATTTTCTTGAGGAAAGTATTTATTCAGATATTTCAGATTTGAAAATAACTTCTAATCCCGTGTGTCTTTTGCTCGTATGGTAACAACTGGATGTGCTTGTGCACACCAGGAAAGACTCAAGATATTTTGATGTCATGATATACTTGACTTTATTGTTTGAAGCAGGAAGGCAGAAAGTTGTTAGCACACTCCCTGCAACAATCAACACCAAGAATTATTAATTTTGGTAATGCTGCCCATGTTACTTATTGAATGGACTTCATTCTAATAAATACAAAACTCTTCCTCCATCAGGCAGTCAATCAAAATGCAGCCATTTGTGTGTGCTGTTGGAAAATTTGCCTTTCAGCTCATCCTAAACCATGGATGTTAAATCCAAAGTGTGCAGGTAACGGTATGTAATCTCAAAGGCGTTTTATAAAGCTAGATAAAGCTGTGAGCTGAACATGCCTGTGTTTACTTATCTTCAGAGGAGCTTCAGCTGGTGTGTTATATTAAGGATGACTTGCTTTCATTCCAGGGTTCAGGCTACCCAGTCTTTAAAAGGCTAAAGAGGTTATTTGTGAAATGTGCAAGGAATGCAGCCAGGAAGCAAAGTTGTGCTGGCCTGCATGTACTGAGGGTCTGAGGGTACAAAGGTTGCCTTAAGTCCTGGGTTGCCTTTTGTTTTTTTTTCTGGGAGGCACAGCATCAAATCATGTCTACCCTGTGAAGCACCAGCTTTTATTCCTGATATCTCATATCTCAGTCTCTGTATAGTTGTTTTGGTTCTTTTGTGGGGGAAAAAAAAAAGTAAAAAGAAGTTGTGCTCTTGCTGTACTTAACTGACCAAATTGTCTTTGCAGTTTCACATGTAGAGTTTCAAATGCCATTCTAAACTGAGCTAATGACTACATCTTTAAAATGTAGATATACCTGAAGATACAGCTAATACTGAAAAAGGAAAGTTAAAGAACTTGAAAGATTGTTTATTCTCTTAATCGTCTGCACAAATTTAGTCTTTGTAGAATTTGCACACATTTTTATTTAATCAAATAATTCAATATCTTGCGTGATCAGGAAGGAGTTTTCATTTTGTCAGAAATTAAGGTGCAAACAATTGAGGCTTGTCAGCAAAGTACTCTTCACATTCTTGAATCTTCTTGCTGTTTGGACACAATTTCAGCAAAATAACAGAAGACAGAAGGAGAAGACAAGCATAGCTACATACTCTAAATTGTGAGGACCATTTGTAAATTTCCACATTTACTTTATTCAGGTGCCTAAATGCTGATTACAATTTTAAGTATGTCCTTATCATTTCAGGTATGTTCTCAGGATGGAGGCCTTTCCCTGTAAACATGCAGGTCAAACAACTGTTGCAAAAAAAAAAAAAAAAAGCTAGGAGAACTGTTTTCTTGCTTTAATGTTGCCATAGTGCTAGAGAGCAATAAGAGATCACATTTTACCAGATAAGTAGTGCCAAAAATTTGGGCAGCCCCACAAATAGAACCGTGGTGTCACTGTGCCCATCATCCCCAATCCAGTGGGGCTGCAGAGAGGCAAAAACTCCTGTTTTAAAACACAGTTGGCAAAAAATTGTGCAGAGAGTGGCCTGAAATATCTGGACGTATATCCCACTGATGTATGTATAAGAAGACCTGTAAACAGGAGATATGGGCTGTCACCTTATGAGATTTTAATGGGCAGGCTGTCTTACTAGCACACCCTACAGCCAAATGTAAAACTAACAGATAATGCTCTTCTGAAATGTTGTCAGATGTTAATGAAATGTTTAAGGACTTTCTGCAGACCACCGAAAGATGTTTTACCATTACCCACCACTGAAGTCTGTCGCTCATGGAAATCAGGAGACTGACTGAGTCTACATTTAGGTCTATGAGTAAGAACACGTGTAAAGTGGTCACACCATCTTCAAACAGAATGCACTGTGTCACCTGTCACAGCAGAGCTGGATGAGCTTCGTTTGATCAAATGTCAACAGAAGTACAGTCTACAACCCTCCAATTAGACTTTGACCCTCATCATCTTTGTAGCCCGCCACTGGGCTCCCTCCAGTAATTCATTGTCCTCCTTAAACTGGTGAGCCCCCAACTGGACACGGTACACCAGATTCAACCTCACTATTTTTAAGCTTGCAGCAATGACCACAGGACCAATACAGTCCATCACATTTCTTTGGAGGAGAACTGTGGTGAAGCTGATGACTTTGCAACCCTCGCCTTCTTAAAGAAGCTCTGTCCAAAGCCACTGGTTTCAGTCCATTCAGTGGCCTGATGATGTCATCTATATTGTGATTGATGAAGAAGCCTTCTAAAAGGAAGTGCTGGCACAGAGAAGACCTCACAGAGTTTTTGAAACTGACAGCATAAAAAATTTCCATTGTCAGCTCAACCTCTGGATTCATCAAAGTGCAATGTGACTCTGAAACATCTGGCCCTAATGAATTTCTGGCAGAAGAAAGAGCAGCATCTTCTGTTCACAGTGAAGTACATCACTTCCTCTGCACGTGAACTGGCTCTCAGGGTGATTCTGTTTTGCACGTGCAGCCTCTGCCCCAGAAGCACTAGTTGTATGTTTAACAGCTGTTGGTTAGCTTGTGGAAATACCATAACTAGGTCTTAACTACCGAAGTTCATAGAATCATAGAATAGTTTGGGTTGGAAGGGACCTTCAAAGGTCATCTAGTCCAACTCCCCTGCAATGAGCAGGGACGTCTTCAACTAGATCAGGTTGCTTAGAGCCCCATCCAGCATCTACCACATCTCTGGGCAACCTCTTCCAGTGTTTCATCACCCTCATTGTAAAATACTTCTTCCTCATGTCTAGCCTGAATCTCCTCTCCTTTAGTTTAAAACCATAACCCCTTGTCCTATCACAACAGGCCCTACTAAAAAGTCTGTCCCCATCTTTTTCGTAGGCTTCTTTTAAGTGCTGAAAGGCCACAATAAGCTCTCCCTGGAGCCTTCTTTTCTCCAGGCTGAACAACCCCAACTCTCTCAGCCTGTTCTCACAGCAGAGCTGTTCCATCCCTCTGATCATCTTTGGCCGCAAAGATGGCCCTCTGGACCCTCTCCAACAGGTCCATGTCTTTCCTGTGCCAAGGGCTCCAGAGCTGGGTGCAGGAGTCCAGGTGGGGTCTCACCAGAGCAGAGGGCGAGAACCACCTGTATATATGGGTATAAATGGAGCCCACTGGAGACTTCCTTGGAGCAGCGGGTCTGCAGTCAAAGACTCTCCTCCCTAGACTGGGGTGCCATCTGAAGAAATTTCATTGAGGATTGAGACACGTTGCATTCTTGGTAGCAATCTTCTGGGTACCCTTAAGAGTCCTCATTTTTTATGGGTTGGAAGATGTGCGTTTTGAGTCATCGTTCTGGAGTTTGGGATCCTTGCAGTCTGAATCAGCTGTGTAGTAATTGAACTCCTAACCAGTATCTGAATCTGTGTTTTATAATATTGTCAGAGTGCTGAAAGATTTTGAATAAGCCCCACTTATAACTGGCTCTCTACTAAACAGTTCTGATTAGAGTAAAGTCTGTTTGGAACTTTTCGCCTACCTAAATTGGTTTTTGGGGTGCTTTCATGACATTTAAATTGGTGTAGTCAGCAGGATACCAAAAAACGGAGAAATTCTCATGGATGCAGAGCTGTAATGTTTCCCCTCCCTGTACACAATAGGCAGAAGTTGAATGGTTCAGTCCTAGCTTGACCTCAACCATGTGTGCTATCCTGTGTGCCATTCTGTGTGCCCTCCTGTGCATCTGCTTAAAACAAGCATGGGACCTGCAAAAATACTATAAGCAATTGGAAACGACTTCGTGAAGGTAGAATTGCAAAGAGAGCAGACATGTGGGTTGGAACAGAGGATCAAGATTGCTCCGGTGCAAGCAGTCCCCGCTCTGTGTTGCCAGAAGTCTTAAGTTGATTGCTGGTGCGGATTCCAAGGATCGTGATGGAGATGTCTGGGGAGACCCTGATGAAAACAGCTCTAACAAAATAGGGGAATTGGAGGGAAAAGGCATGCGACGTCTCACTAAAACAGAGAGGCATGCAGGTCCACAGAGTGGGAAATCCCAAGCTATTATCTCTGTAGCCCCAGGGACAGGTCCTCAACCTAGTGAATTGCAAATGAAGTTTTTGCACAGAGTAGGGGAAACAGATACTGAAGTGCTGTTAAGTGAATACGAGGCAGGAGTGTGCTGGGGACCCAGTGATTTAAAAAAAAAAAAAAAGAAAGGATTGTTGGAGTTAGCAGCGGGAATATGAAATCCACCTGTCTGTGTGCTCGCATGGGCAGGAATGCTGCATGATACAGTCATTAATGGGTGTGAGAAGCGGGGGGCTATCCCGACGGACCAGGAGGGTTCGGCAGCCCAGCCGTGAGCCCCGCACCGGACCGGCAACCAGAACCTTCCTGTGGCCAGGCGGGCTGGACTGGCTGCCTGGAGTGGGGTGACCTGCTGCGCAAGGCACTGGCCTTAGGGGCACCCCGAGTGCTGCTGCATGGATACCCCGTTCCCTCCTCTGCCCCCCGGGAACACAAAGGACGGGCCGGCAATCGCGTCCCCGCCTCGGGAGCCAGAACGCTGCCGAGATGGAATTTACAATCCGGGAGGGAAGGAATTGTTAGGGGGGAGAACCTGCCTTCTAACTGCACCCTCTCCCCTGCCTCCCCCTGCCCCTTCCCCACCTCTCCGAGGGGCAACTTGACCCCTTCGCGCCTCTGCGGGGGTAATGAATAGAGTTAAAAGCCTAAAAGTCTCGGTCTGGGACATGGGCCACCTGTTCCACAAAGTAAATTCTTGCCAGCATCCACTGACAAAGAACTTTTTGTACATATTGCTATGGGTCCAAATTGGATAACTTTGGAGGTTTGTTGTGGTTTGTTTTGGTGTTTCGTTGGGTTTTTTGTGTGTGTGTGTGTGTTTTTTTGTTGTTGTTTTTTGTTTGTTTTGGTGGTTGGTTGGTTTGTTTGTTTCTTGGTTGGTTTTTGTTTGTTTTAATACTGGCGTCGCGGGGTGGAAACTGCCCACATTAGGACTTCGGAGCTTGCTCCTGCGCCACTGCAGCCTAAAGAGGGTGCTGGCATTAGAACTTTGGTTTGCTCCCGCATTGCTGCTATTCAAAACAACCCATACTCACAATACCCCATGTTGAGTGCAGCGAAATGGGCAATAATGGAAGTCATTAACCATCTTGAAAAAAAGACATACTCAGATGCACTCATTCTCCCTATAATTCTCCTGCTGGCCACTTTGCAAGGCTGTTGGGCAGTTACACTTAATCCATTATTGAAAACTGAATAATAACACCCCACCGCTAATGGATGCTGTTCCAAACCTAACTCCAGTGGTGACTGCAATACAAGCTGCAGTCCATCAGTGGATGGCCACCTTAGATGTCAAAGATGTGTTCTTCATGATTTCCGAAATGGAGGAGAACAAACCCCAATTTGCCTTTTCCTGGTAGAGGAAATCGGCTTCCACAAGGTACAAACACCGTCCTGCTATTGCCCTCAATATCCTGGCTGTGCTCCTCGACACTGCGAAAGTGCCGTCAGGCATTCACATATATCAATATATTGGTGACATCTTGGTGGACAGAGACAATAGGGAACAGGTTGGACAAGTAGCCAAGACTATCTGCAACCTATAGACAAAAAAATTGATTAGATATTCCACCTTCCAAATGTCAAGGTCCTGGGCAGGAAATTGAATACCTAGGGGCTTAGTGGGTAGTGGGAGCTATTGCAGTACCAAATGATGCCCTGTCTGCTATTGAGAAGGGGCAGACCCTGAATAGCAAAGTGGAGTTGCATCAGCCATTGGGCATCTTGGGGTGCTGGAGAAAACATACACCAGGATTTTCAGTGGTTGCTCACCCTTTGTATGACCTGCTTTGGAAGAACAGGAAATGGGATTGGACCTTGCAACATACGGAGGCCCTTAAATTCTAAAAGACAAAATCTACCAGAAGCTGGGCCTGCTGCGCCCACAAGACCCATTAAAGGTGGAATGGGGTTTCACAGAGCATGCGTCCTATTGTGGTATATTCCAAAAGGGACCACAACGGCCAGCCAGACCCTTCTTGTTTTACCAGACAGTGCGAGTATTATATGAGTAGTTCAATGTTTTACCCATTCCTGGGAGTTTTCAAAGTGATGATGGACTACGCTTTATGGCCACGGTAGTTTGATATTGAGCTTGTGGGGAAGATATTAAGTGGATGTTCCATACACCGTATTATCCTCATGCCAGTGCGATCACTGAACAGACTAATGGTCTGATTAAAAACCATACTGATGTCTTGCAACCCAACTAGGACATATGGCTAGCACAAGCCATCTTCATTGTCAATAACCACTGGGAGAGTTATGGAAGCCCAGAGGGACCACCAATACACAATGATTCTGTACCAAACAATGGAAAGGACTAGCCTCCACTAAAAACACTCATGGGCTAACCTGTTAAGGCGAAGCTGCCCTCCATCAGTATGATGATCATGACCCTGGCAAAACCCAGAGGCTTATATGGCTGGAAAGCTCTGGATGGGAGCGGGAAAACCCATCCTATTAGCATCTGATGGATAATCCCTAACTTCTCACCCTGAAGCCTGGTTTCTAAGCCTAAGGTGAGTTTTGTGTTTTCTTACAGGATGAAGGAGAAATGGATCACCCTGTCACTCCTTCTAGCAGTGGTGACAGTGGCCAGGACAGGCACTTTGAAGTATGACAGAAGCCCTGATGCTGCAACAGAGGCTGGAAATATTAATGGCAAAATCTAGAGATGACATGGTCTTCTGAAGTCATGGGTAGCTATTGTGTTCAGTCACGAAGTGTGTATTGAGTCTCTGTTGCTTTGAGATGGGGGACTGAGCTTGACTGTGTTTGAGTATGAGCTGTGGGGGAGCGTTCGCTATTGGTGCTTGGGGGATCACTGGCTGGGAGCAGTCTGGACATAATTTTTCCACGTTGGTGTGTGATTGCATTGTGCATCCCTTGCTTTGTATATTCTTTCATCATCATCATTATTACTATTATTATTATTATCATCATCATCGTCATCATCATCATCATCATTATTATATTGTTATTGTTTCTCTTTTCCCTTTTGATGCTGTCAAACTGGTTTTGTCCCAACCCGTGAGTTTTACCTTTTGTTTCCCTATTTCTCCTTGCAATCCCACCAGAGTGAGGGCAGGGGTGAGTGAGCAGCACGTGGTTCTAGTTGCTGGCTTGGTCTAAACCACAAAAGATAGTATTTCCAAATTAGTACTGTAACAACATATTATTGGTTAAGTAAACTGAATATAAAACTTTGATTTTGTGCTAGTTTGTTGGAAGGGAGTCCAAAGATATCACAGGAAACTGAAGATTAAAAATTGAGTTCCAAATCTGGAGGACTATAGCTTGTTGCAAAAATACACAGGAGTCATATTCACTTGTTTTTTTTATGCACCAGTTAATGAGTCTTGCATGAAATTCAAGCTCTTTTAAAATTGCAGGTGCCACAGAAACTGAGGCAGCCATTAATTTTGCCCAGAAAAATGCCTGTCTGTGTTCACAAGTATGCTTGGTAGTCGCTTAACTGAGTGAGAATAATCAGTTACCAAGTACTGAAAAATGAAAGCCATTGAAGAGTTGTAAGTCCTCTGTCTTGCTTTCCTGTGAGGCATTGCCCTCTTCAGGAGTGGCCTGTGTCCCCTATTCTGTGGTTACAGGCAGATTCCTTGTCTGCTTCTTGCAGGAGAGCTGCAGATCACGGACACATGAGGCGATGCTGAAGTTTGCTTTTTGTAGCTTGCAAGTGCTTGGAATCAAAACTCTGTGAAAACCATCTTATTGCTGAATAATTACTGTGTACCATATGTGGTGGTGTACCAACACACTTCTGGATGGAGTGATTAAAAGGACAAGATAAGCTGATAAAAATTAAACCGTGCCCGACTGTACAAATAGGCAGTGAGTGATAACGCAGGTTTTCAGGAAGCAGTTGCTGTGGTGACATGGCATATCTGAGCGGCTTCCTACCTGTAATGACATTCAGTTACATCAAAAGATCTGTTCTGCAGAGTCAACTCTTGATGTAAACAGAGGAACTTGAAGAATCCGGTGTTCTTTGCAAAAAATAAACTTGAGAGAGAGATGATTTTATAGAGCAGAGGGAGCTGTAGCAAGATTGAAGTGGTTAAGCTTTGCAAGTTGTATTCAATAAAAGATTGGAATTAACTGAATTAAAACGGGAAAAACAACAGATGTTTGACAAAGCAGCTAGAACTTGCCAAATAGAGGATTTGGTCCATTTCTGAAGGTAGATAGTGCTTGAAAAAATAGAGACGACCTGAGAATTTGGAATATTACAGTGAAAAGAAACAGCATACAAGCATGTGGAAATCAAAGCTGTTGTCCAGAAAAACCTTACGGGCCCTTACAATTAGAAGGAGAGACACACCTTTACTTACAGGGTGGGAAAAGTTTACATCATTATTTGTATTTGCAAACCTCAGCAGAGTTTGCCCAGTATGGATGAAGATCCATGAACTACAATACAACTGTCCTGAGGTTTCTTTTTAGTGTAACAGGCATTCCTCCAGCAAAATGTAGAGAATGTAGAGTAGTGTATAATGTATTGAGCTGTTTGTTTGTTTGTTTTAATATCAACTGTACAGTGTTCAGTGTACTGACAGAACAGTAGAACGGTAGCCTTAATAATACTGAGGGAAGCCACTAAAACAAAAGGAATGGATTTTTTTGGTTCCAGAGAACAATTTTATGACCTCGGAGACAAGCAGGACTTGACTTCCATGGGCAAACAGGGAATTGGGACAGATGTTACATGAAAAGACACTGGGCAACAGAACACTTGCTAAAAGATAAATCTGTAAAAGCCTCTGACTTCTTTCAGAGAGAGTACTTGTAAGACAGAGCCTGAGAATATCTTCCCACACTAGAGAAAAACTCAGCCAGGGCAGTGATAGAAATAAAAGTATGAAAGCTAAAAGGATGTAGATGGCTTCAGTTCTTAAATAAAATTAAAACAAACCACCAACAAATCCCTCTTCCCCAAAAGCAAACAAAACCCAACAAACAAACAACAACTACAACAAAAAAAACCCCACCCATCAATGAATTGTATTCTTCAGCAGAGAATATTGCAAGGGATTGGGAGAAGGCCACAGACTCCTTGTTATTGTCAAATTTCTGTTATCTGCCAAGGAGAAATAACTGGGAGCAGAGAGCCTAATGATGAATATTTGCTTAACTGGAAGCTTAATTGGGGTTCCAGGATGCACTGCAGGGGGAGAGGAGAAAGGAGAGGAAGAATTACACAACACATTTCTGTTGCAAAACTTTTTCACCAAACCAGCTTGTTTTGTTTAGAAACTAAATTAAATCCCCTCAAGATGCAACTTGATTTGACTTGCACGTGAGAATATAATCTGCAAGGTCTGAAGATTCCCTTGCCATCATCTTACATTGAAATATTTCCCTCTAGGTGCAGTAACACTGCACTGATTATGCCCTTATTAGCTGTCACGTCAAAGGCATGTTACAAAGCATCTCGAATTCTTTGAGTATTATTGATGAATTTTGTAGGTTTGGTTATATGCGTTTGAAATTGTTGTGGGCTGGGAGAGGAATGCAGGGGAACTGTTCCTTTTCATAGTTTTTCATGTGGAACATAGAGGCTTGCGCTATCAAGTTTGAGTGTAGTTGGGCTATTACTAAGCTCTCAAAAAAGTTGATTTGGGAATACTACAGCTTCCAGCAACACATACGGTATCTTAATGTATAAGTAAACTAAGCATCTGACAGAGTGCTCTTCCTACTGTATTTTGAACAGTCCATACACTTGCACTGTACCCTGAACAGTAACAATGCTGACGAGAAAATAATAAACATTTTGGGTATAAGGTCCAAACTTTCACAGGCTTGTGGAGATTGAATAACACATAACAGGAACTGATGTAGGGAAGAGATGTCTTAAATGATACTGATGTCATACTGATGACTGATGTAGGGAAGAGAGGTCTTAAAACTACAGCAGATGAAGCTTGTCCCTGAGAATTTAATTCCCCTTGCATGAAGTTTTACTGGAACCTTAGTCACTCACTTAAATAAAATTCCTACAGACAAACCAAACAAGCACTAAACAAACTAAAAAGCAGAACCCTGCGCCAAAACCCCCACTAATTGCATGCTGCTTCTCTCCCAAGTTTTGCAGTTCACAGATATGCTGAGATTTCGCAGCTAAAATTTAGTGAATGGAAAATCTGTTCTGAAAACTTGAAGAATCCCACTGTAATTATTTGCAAAAGTTGTCATCCTAATGTTAACTTTGACTTCCATGCTTTGATTTAACACTGGTAAAAGGAAAGGAGCCATAATGCCCGCTTACTTTATGGAGTGTTTGGAAGGGAACACTAAGACAATGTGATGGGTGACAAACACTTCACTTTCACACAGGAATTATTAGATTATTCAGGATGAAGTGTGAAGACTATACTAAGTTGTGAGGCTGCACACCGAGTAATAAGAACAACAATGAAAATGCTGAGCATCCTTTATTCAGTGAGCATCAGCATTCTGGACACTGAATCACGCTGATGATTGTCTTGTAACAAGAAATTTGATCATGTAATGAAGGCTACAGTGGTACACAAAGGAGACAAAGCTCGTCTGCCTGAACCTCTTTGCTTGTATCACAACTGATGTAAAGAGAAAACCTGAACAGGTACATGGAACTGGAAGGATAGTTTCTTTTTTTTCAAGTCCTGAGTCCTCCCTGGCAAAGTCTTACATAAGGAGATCCAGCTCTTTCCTCCTTTGTGGGTATTTTTGTTTAAAGACACTATTAAAGGGTCTTCTAGATGGTGGAAGAAGCCATTGAAGACTGCAGGAGGCTCTTCTGGTGTAGGAAAAGTGCGCCAATGTATCACCAGGAGAATAAACTGAGTTCTGTGTGCAATTTAGAAACAGTATGCTTGCCTCCAAGAGTTGGGAAAGAAGACATTATGACATGGAGAGGGGATGATGATGTTTTTCTGTGCCTAAACTGCCCATAAGAACATCATCTTGGCCCACAGTCTTCAAAACTTTTACATAAGTTATAGAAAAGTTTCTAGGCAGTATGTCTTTCTGCATTATTTCTCTAAATGAGGAAAGGCAGCAGTAAAGGTAGCGGAAGAAAAGCAAGACACAGTGATCCCGAGGAGGGGATCTGGGATTCTAAGAGGAGTTCATGTTTCCTGTGAGGCACTGTTGTCTCCAGGTGCTATGTCACACATTAAGGATATTAGCTACTCTAATGCTACAGCTTTTTGAGGATCTTGTTCTTTACTTGTTTCACTTCCTTCTGAGAGCCTGTGGTACAGTTCAGTGAATGAGGATCATATGAGCAAGATAGTGCTGATGTCTACTGGGCAGTTTATTCTGCACTCTAGGAAGATCCAAGTATTTTGCAAGACAGCATAAGTCTTGAGACATTCTCAATTTAAGAGCAAAATGTGTTGCTGGTTATAGAGCTCCTTTTAAAAAAAAAAAAAAATATTATAATTTAGGCTGAATGATTTAGACAAAAGACTGGAGCTGAAATTTCCACCTAGATCACAGTGTAATTATGCCATCTACTGCTGCATTTCTGGTATCACATTTGAATTGTCTACTCAAGTGACAAATACCACCATGGGCGATATATAGAGGTAATCTTAGCAGAGATAATGGCTTAGCATGAGAGAGCACTGTATGCTTCAAGTGATGTGCGGCTTTAGATGAGACACTGAACATCAATCATTTGTATTCTGTTTCTTTAATCCCATCTTCCAGTGACAAAGTTCACAAATACTAACACAGAACCACATAATTACTTTCTTAGTTTTCATGATTCAGTTCCTGAAGACAGAGGTAATATCAGATTCGCAAAGAATATGCACCATAAATTGGCAGACTAATGAGATTTAAAGGGCAATACAACACAAAATCTGGATGCAAAAGTCACTGACAAGCAAAAGAAAAGGGAAAAGAGGCCTGCCTGAAGTGACAGCCTTACTGTTGTGGTAAGTTTGACCTTTGCTGGACACCAGGTGCCCACCAAGCTGCTATATCTCTCCCCTCCTCAGCAGAACAGGGGAGAGAAAATACAACAAAAAGATCGTAGGTCAAGATAAGGACGGGGAAATCGCTCAGCAGTTATCATCATGGGTCAAACAGACCTGACTTGGAGAAATTAATTCACTGCCAATCANAGGGGGAGGACTCCTCACACTCTTCTCCTGCTCCAGGGTGGGGTCTCTCCCATGGGAGACAGTTCTCCATTAACTTCTCCAACACGGGTACTTCCCATGGACTGCACTCCTTCAGGAACAGACTGCTCCAGCATGGGTCCCCACGGGGTCATGGGTCCCCCATGGNGCAGACTAATGAGATTTAAAGGGCAATACAACACAAAATCTGGATGCAAAAGTCACTGACAAGCAAAAGAAAAGGGAAAAGAGGCCTGCCTGAAGTGACAGCCTTACTGTTGTGGTAAGTTTGACCTTTGCTGGACACCAGGTGCCCACCAAGCTGCTATATCTCTCCCCTCCTCAGCAGAACAGGGGAGAGAAAATACAACAAAAAGATCGTAGGTCAAGATAAGGACGGGGAAATCGCTCAGCAGTTATCATCATGGGTCAAACAGACCTGACTTGGAGAAATTAATTCACTGCCAATCAAATCAGAATAGGTAATGAGAAATAAACACCTTCCCTCTCCTGCCTGGACTCAGCTTCACTCCTGATTTTCTCTGCCTCATCTCCCCGAGTCACTCAGGGGAATGGGGGTTGTGGTCATTTCACCACATATTGTCTCTGCTGCTCCTTCCTCCTCAGGGGGAGGACTCCTCACACTCTTCTCCTGCTCCAGGGTGGGGTCTCTCCCATGGGAGACAGTTCTCCATTAACTTCTCCAACACGGGTACTTCCCATGGACTGCACTCCTTCAGGAACAGACTGCTCCAGCATGGGTCCCCACGGGGTCATGGGTCCCCCATGGGTTCACAAGTCCTGCCAGAAAACCTGCTTCAGTGGAGGCTTCCCATGGGGCCACAGCCTCCTTCAGGCATCCACTGGCTCTGGCATGGGGTCCTCCCCAGGCTGCAGGTGGGTATCTGCTCCACTTCGGCCTTCCATGCGCTGCAGGGGACAGCCGGCTCCACCATGGTCTGCAGCACAGGCTGCAGGGGAATCTCTGCTCCAGCACCTGGAGCATCTCCTGCCCTCCTTCTTCACTGACCTTGGCGTCTTCATTGTTTTTCCTCTCACATATTCTCACTCCTTTCTCTGTCTGCATTTGCTCAGTTTTTTTCCCCCTTCTTAATTATGTTATCCCAGAGGTGCTGCCACTGTTGCTGATGGACTTGGCCTTTATTGGCATTGGCTCTGTCAGACACAGAAGCTTCTAACAGCTTCTTACAGAAACCATCCCTATAGTCCACCTGCTACCAAAATCTAGAGAATCAGTGTGATGCCGCTTTTACCTATCTGTCATAGAGGTTTGTCCAGTCTGCTCTCAAACACTGCCTTCCATTTCAAGAAGTCCTGGATGATCAGGCTTTTTTTTGTTGGCATGTAAGATAAAGCTTTCAAGCTTTAAGATTACTGTTATCCTGTTGACAGTGGGCCTTAAGAGTTTATTCTAATGTATGGTTTGGGGTTTTTTTGTCTCTTCATCTCTCTAGACTACAGTAACTTGAATTCTTTCAGCCTTTCATGTTTTGCAAACCTCCGATTATTCTTATTGCCTTTTCCAGGTAGTTCACAGCTTTCTTGAACTGCTGCCCAGAACTGGGCATGACTCTCCAGCTGGGGGCAACTCTGTCACTTAAATGAGTGAAGAGATTCTCACAGGTGGTAAAACCTAATCCATTATGCATTTCCCCTTGGATCACAAAATGCAGCAGTTAACTTCAAGATCGCTTTCTGCAGTGCAGCTGTGTGTGCAGTCATGTTACCCTATGACTGTGCAGTTGATTACCTCTAAATATAGAGCTTTTAATTTGCTTTTGTTTGAGTACTGCCTATGTTTTGCCGTAGTCAGTAAGAATTCAGTTAATTAGGATTTTGAATTCTAATCCAGCCCTTCAACTTTGTCCCTTCCAGATCGATATTGCTTGTAAATTTACTAAGCACACCTGTTATTTCGTTCGTCTAAGCTAGTAAAGAAATATTGAATAGTTCCAGGCTTAGGATAGACTTTTGTAAAACCTCATTCCATACCCTCTTGCACCTTGTCACTAACGTGCTGATAATACTTTTGCTATTTAGCTTGTCCTATGTGCTTCGTTCTCCTAACTTGCTTTGTTATTTCTTACAAGAACACAATCAGTGTTACAATTGAGGCTTGAAGTCATGGTATTAACACTTGCTATTTCTATGCCCTGTTAGGGGAAAGGAGGAAGTGACAATAGCTTAATCCTACCCTGTGGGGCACTTTCTCATTCACTTTTTACCATTGTGGTGCTTATACTTTCTTGTTCTCCTGTTTTCCAGGAGGTGGAGGTAAGCTAACAGGGCTCTGAGTCCTAAATTCTCCCCTTTCTTCTTCGTTGTTTTGATGGTAAACACCAGGTGTTTTTTCTGTCCTCAGTTTTCTGAGCTCATCCAGACCCTTTATGGAATCTGAAAGATAACTGCTAGCCGTTGGGGAGTTGCTCGCTTTGGCCTTTTGCAAGCACTGGTTTTAGGACAGTAGAACAGGCCGATAAACCACTGATGGCTGACAAGGAGGCAGGTTCTCCTCACCCCACAGCCCCAAGGTGCCCATAGATGGGCACTGCTCTTCATGGAGGCACTGGCCTCGGTGTATTCAGAGGTGAATTTCAACAGCATTTCCAGCTTGAAAACATCCAACATGCTCTTTAACGTGTTGTGGCTGGAGTTCTTAGTTCTCTGTCACTGGTGCTGGTCACATTAAACATTGATCACATTCTGAGTGAAGAAGGGGCAAACTGGTATTGAATACACCAATCGCCGAGAACTGTGAAGCAGCACTTCCTCTCCAGTGTGTATCAAACCAGCTTTTTCATCGTTGTCTTCTTATTAAATTAGTTACCAAATAAGTTTAATTTCTTCTTAGCTATTAAAAAAATGATCTTTCTAGATTTTCCTCTCGTGCTTGTTTAAGTTACTATGTCATTAAAGAATAATCTAACCTAACTTCTACTTTGAGCTTTCTTTTTGAAATCACTAAAAGCCAAATTGGTGTCTTCTAAGCCTTCCTTATATTTTCGTTGCACTGTGGTAACTTGCACTTGTGCCCTTTAAATGTTAGCAGCCATCCTTATTTCCTTCTCTTCATTTAGACATCCATCCTGTGAGACTCAACGACCATGTCTGTAAGGTTATAGAAGTCTCCTTTCCTGAAGGCTATTGATTTTTTTACGTGCCTTCCTTCCTTAGAACCAGAAATGTTATTTTTATTATTATCCTCACCTAATCTGCTTTCCACCTTTATTCTCTCAATTCCAAACTGAGCTGCTGTCTCATATTTGGATAGTCCCGTGTTTGGGAAGAACTAGCCTGTATCCTGCTCTGCTCTGGTGTTAAACATTGGAATTCCCTATTATCACCAACTCCTGGTGCCTGGTTGATCCTGCTAGCACCCATAGAAATCAACATGCAGTCTGACCTTGCCAGGTGAATTTATATTAGATTTGTGCTATGTCACCTTTGTTGTTGTCCTCTTCTGTATTTAGCAGTTTTCAGTTACTTTGTGCCTTCCGTAATTTGGATGTAACAGCAGGTATACACATTTACGATATTACAAGGCAACACTTCTTATTGGTTGGCTTTCTGGAAAAAAAAGATTTATTGTTCTAGATGTCACATGAAATTCATATGAATTACTCTCCAGCAGGTATCGTACTGTACTAAGTACTGATCAAAATAATTAATAGTGTTCTATGCTGTTGTGTTGATTTCCCACAGTTCCTGTGACATAATACTATGGGTAGAATTGTCCTTTTATTCTTTTCGGGCCCAGTGGCACAATTTGTTAGTAACAGTGACTGCATGAGTGCAAAAGAATGTAGCACTGGAAAGGGGGATATGTATGACTGAATTATTTCCTTGGTTTTGTTTGCAAATAGTCTTTAAAGTGATGTCTATCTTGTAATGACTAAGCAAGTGGGAACAGTGGTATTAGGAAGGGCAGAAAAATACATGTTCATGTTTCTTACAAATTCTACTTGAAAAATGCAAAAGAAATAGTGGGATGTTCAGCTTTCTCATGGTTTCAGGATTTTGACTTAAGCTACTGGTTTCTGCGAAGTATGATTTACAGAGTTTGGAAATCCCAGTGCATTGCCAGAACAAAAATGAAGTAAGCCTGTCCCTATGCCGCAAAAGTCACAGTGAAGATACAGGGATGAAAAAAAGTATTAAAACATGAGGGTTACAAGAATGCCTCTGATCCTGCTATCTAAACCACTTGATATAAATCAAAGGCAGGATTACCTTTAACATAGTCAAGATGTATACAGATATATAGTTTTGTGTATATAGATATATACGTATCTATCTTGACTGTGTTGAAATGTAGTATTGCCTTTGATTTATATCAGTTTGTCCTATATACTAAGGGTCTGCATTCAAAAGTATCTAAAAAACCCCACAGGTGTTAGAATTCAGAAAGAATGCTTATTTCATAGAAGCACATCTTTCTAATGATGCTTTCCTATTCTGAAAATATATTAATTTCTTGTAAAACCTTAGGAGTATCTTTACATGGAAATGCTGTAAGCTAAAATGTGTTGGATTTTGTAAAGTGAAGGAGTGGATATTCACTTGCATAGCAATGGAAGCGTGGTGGGAAGGAAATAATTGAAGAATGGACATTGGAGCTTTCCGTGTGTATTATACATGGATATGTTTGTGCATTATGTTTATGTATGTCAAGTGGTGCTTCTATGGATTCTGGGACCCGTAATTTCAAAACTCCGTAAAATACAGGAAGAAATCTGTGACTTGCAAGAACAGAAAGGTATGTTCTCATGTCAATATGTTAAATCCATATTATTTTGAAACATAGTTCTTCTAAAGACTTATCTGTAGAAAACCATCAGGGCACACACGGAGAGAAAAAAAAGCGAAAGCATGGGAAAAAAAAGTTGCTTTAAGTATTGATTTATGTTTTTCTTTAGATAGGTATTGGCTTTTCCCCTGTCTTCTGAGGTACTGTTTTGTTTTTGTTTCTACCGACTGTTAATGAAAGTAGAAAAAAACTGGAACAGGCTCAGTTGACCGTATCAATAAGCTGTTAGTAGCTTTAGGAGATGGAGGAATTATATTTTTGCATTCATCTAGATCAAAGAAAACTCTAGTATATTCTTGAGCAAGCATGCAGTGTACATGGAAACTCACTGCATGTGTGGGCATAAGCAATTTCTTTCTAACCGATGCTAGAAACTTTTTTATTTTTAAATGAGCCTATGAGTTAAATGGGCTTACCAGGGTTTACTTTAGTTCTTGTTTGTTTCCCTACTTGTTCATTTTGCTCTGTTTTAACAAGCAAGTAGTAGTTGCAGTCTTTATGGTGGTACAGTTGGTGTAGCAAGAGCGTGGTTTCTTTTAACACACTATGTGACTGTTAGTTCCTCAGTCTGTTCACTCCTAATCACCTGCTTCAAATTAAAGAGAGACAGCACGAAGTATGTACTGCTTTTTACACAAGCATGTGTGGGTACAAAACCTACACTCTCACTTCTAAAATGCAGCCAATTTTTCTCTTCGTACACAAGTAACTTGTTGAACTTCTGCATATGTCTCTACCACTTCATTTATTTGCTCGTTGCTTCCTGTAAATAAATATGAAGATATGAGTACATATATTGAGTTTTTCTTGTTGGTCAGACACTTCATTTCAAAATAGCTAGGGATATGTGTATTTTCCCTTCCTCTTCTTCAAATATATCTTGAATGGGTCTACACACTCGTGTGTGTATGTTTGGCTGCAAGTCTCAATAAGAATTGAATTTCTGAGTGTTTAAACCACTTCAGGCAGCTGAACACAATTAGCTACTAGTTCTGTTAATGCTGACTTGCAGACAGTCCATTGCTGTTGAATGTTTTCAACAAATAATGTTCTTGCTGACCTTACATGGAAGTTTAAATTGGTGTATCTAGCTGATCCAGTGATTGTCTTAAAATTCAGTCTCATGTTAAGGAGACATGCTCTAGGAAAACTAACTGAGTGCCTGCTATCTAGCAGTCACAGTTTATAACGAGACTGATGTAGCACAAAGAGCAAGTCACTGACAAGAGACAATAAATACAATAAGGTTATAGGTTTATGGTTGAAGACCATAGCACTTTTCTTTTGTCTAGGCGATGGTTTCTTACACCATTAGCCTAGTGCTAAAAGGTTAGGAAATGAGAAATGTTTTGCTTGATCTTTTAATCAAATTGTCCTCCAATTTAGTGGGAATTAATACAGTTACTCCCTGAGCTGAAAACAATTTACGAGTCCACAAGCTGGTGGAACTGTGATTCAAATCTTAAACCACTTAAGGAGAAGGTTGTTGTCCTTTGTTTAAGTTTCATATGTTGAAGCTTTAAGTGCCAACTTGTCACTTACATAGAAATAAATATTTTCAGCTGCCCTGAAGATCTAAAAATTAAAGTTTTGGTGGTTCTATATCAACAGGGTTCACAGGAGCATGAACATCTCTGGCTTAACAGGTCATTCAGAACTGGTCACTGGTGAGTTGCTTTGGGCTCTAATTCCTGAGAGTGGCTTGTGTTGAAGGGAAAGACACTTCCATTTCCGAAGAATTCAGATGAAACTTTACTCCAGTTTAGACTGTGCTTGAAACTTGGGAAGTGAAATGGCCAACCTTCCCAAGTTTATGGGCCATTGTGTCAAGACTGTCCCATGGACTAGTGACCACAGGCACACCAGGGAGCTCAAAGCTGTTTTTCCCTTCAGCCCTGAGGTCATCTCACAAACGGGAGGCAGCAATTACTTGCTTCTTTCCCTGTGTGCCCTCCTGCTCTGTATACTGCCAAAGTGTCAGGCTTGGGTGTGTTGGCAGTTCCAGCCCTGGCAGCCCGGTTTGCCTCCTTCTGAGGCTGAGTTGGCCCAGCTGGGCTTGCTGTTTTGTTCTGTTAAGTAGCCCTTGTGCTGCTTCACAACTATCCTAGCGATCTGGAGGAGCGAGAGGAAAGAAGGAAATTTGTGGTGGTATAGATGAACGAGGCATAAGAAATGAAACTGAAGTTACCCATTATTTAAGTAATGAAGTTTGTGGAAGCTAATGTGGAAAAAGTAAGTAAAAACTAGGTCTAGTTATATTTTTCTTTATTTTGTTCTTTATTATAGTGGGTTGTATTAAGGCTCCTTTTTTTTTTTACCCGCTTTTGTGAACAGTCTAGTCCACAGCTCAATTTGTCACTTTCTTTTCAAGTCCTGATAAAACCATACACTGGTCTGTGTCAAGAAAGGGTTGGCATGAAGTTCAAGGAGTAGGTTAGATATTAACAGCTGTACTGTACCATTGTACGCTTGTGTGCTTATGAATGCCGTGCACTGTGCTTCCTATATGGCAATGTGCGGTTATGATACTCGTGCTTGATTTCTCCCCCTGCTGCTGAAGGAGAGTGTGCTGGGCATTCAGTACATCCCAATACCCTTCTTCTTCCTTCTGAAAGTTACCACTAAAAAGCAGAAGGCCTGGGATGGTGGCATTTGTAAGGCCCATAGCTGCTAAAAGTGACCCTGTGTGACTTCTCAGCTCGGAAGCAGGAAGCTTTGGTCTGTCAAAAAGTCTGAAATACGCAAATGCAAACAAATGGAAGTACAACGATCTGAATGTCAGCACTGTTCATTTCTTATGTAGTGGGTTATTTTCTAGTATAAAGGGTATTTTGATGGTGTTCAGGGAAACGGAGGACAAAAGCTAAGTGGATGGAGTTCTTACCCCATCAAGATATGGGGTTATAACTAACTTTAACAGTTATTTACCACCATAGAACTTTCTGTTTCACTTTGATGAAGTAATTGCTAACCTATTTGGTTGTTGTTTGTGGGTGTCACAGGAAGAATAGTCACAGAAAACATAGCATAGTTTTTCCTGTTTTCTGGATGGACTCTTGGGCTGATTACTTTTTAATTGGTATTGCTTTTTTTTTTAATGTCTCGATCTGCCTTCTGGTGTTGACAGTCAAATAGTGGCAGGATCAAATCCTGAGAAGTTAAACAAACATTCTGTAAAATCTCATAGATCTTAGGCCTTTAACTAGGGGATGAGTGCTGTCCACTTACTGGATTTTTACTTGTCTGGTCTTTCTCCAATATTATTAAAAAGCAACATGGCTGAATACCTGCATGTCAGATAATCTTTCACAGAGTCCTCACCTGATCATGCCTAGAGATGAAACCACTCTGCTTCTTGCTGGCAGGGTAGAGCTGAAAATGCAGTAAATGTACTGTGGTAGCTAATGAAAGTTGTCTGAGCTCGGAAGAAAGTACTTTTTTAATTGAAATAATCACATTGAATTTTTACACAGCCAGTTTCAATAAAACTTCCCTTTTGCTTCCTGGGGAAAAATGGAGTAAGCAAAGTCTTTGTGTTTGTTTCTCTAAAGTATACGGATGGTGTTTGCAGTCCGAAAAACCGTAGTGAAATTCTAGCAATAAGGAAGTAAAATACTACATAGGTGCTCAACCTTCATTGTGTAGTTGTTCCTTTTGATAAAAGTGGTCAGATCATGGGAGAATTTGAGTGAGCAGTAAGAGAGAAAGCTTGGCTTTGCAAATTAGCTGGTATATTATTCTAAACTTATTTGAGCACTGCAGACTGTAGACAATTTGTACTTCACCTAAAACAGCCTGATGACCTATAATGATTAGGATTTGTATCCTGTAATCTGAATTTGCTTAACAAGATAATTAAATATCTAAAGTCAGTTCATTTAGGGGTTAGAATGGATTATCTCTCCACATTTGCAGATTTCTGCCCTTCTATTTGTATGCACAGCTGTACTTTCTAAATTTTTTTGTTATAGCTTTTCTTTCAAATCTCATATCTTACCTTTTGCCATAGTAATTAGGGCTGTGAAGAGCTTTTGGTTGTCCTAGGAACTGAGGGAAAATAAGTTATGAAATGCCGAGTAAGGCAAAATGGGTTTAGTCCTCATTGCAGTGTGGAGAAGCACTCAGAAAAGTTAATTAAGCTCAGGGAAATGGATAGCAAGATAATTAAGATTAGGCCTGATTTTACATGGCAGGCATTCTGTGATATTTTCCAAGAGACTAAAGGGACATCATGTAGAGAAACTCCAGGCTTTCAGTCAGACTCTTGAAAGATCTTTGCAGCTGATGTTAAACAGCAAGACAGACTAGTGTGATAGTGCATATGTTTTCTTTTGTATTTCCTTAAAAGTAAAATTGTGCCATAAATGTAAACAAGAACTAAATACACACTTTATTGTTACTGGCAGTGAAGTATATAAGCAAATCTGTTTCTGAAAAACAATCAACTCTAACACAAAAAACCCTGGATGCATTAATTACTTCCTCTGCCAGACTTAAGTCCGCCATGCTGTACGGCGGTTTATATGTTCTAGAAAACTACTGAGAAGGTCCTTTTGTTTAAATCAGGTATATAGTGTTCATTTTCCTACCACTGGGGACCTCAGATGTACTCTCTAGTATTCCATGCACTGGTAATGTAGCTTCCTAGTACTGTCAGAAAAAGAAAATCCATATAGAAGTTGACACAAATCGTAACTGCATTCTTATCCACTTCAAATTTTTATTACTAGGTACACTAAAAATCTTACAAATGAAAATGAGGAATAAATTACATGGAAGTGTAGATTCTTATTATTTGTTCTTTGAAATGCTTCTACTAATTCGGTGCATAGCAAATCATTAAGCTCAAATCAATTGTTAAGATACCAGTGCTTTATTCTGTATGCCTGGGCTCATACACCAGAACTGTCAAAACTTTCTGTATTCTGGGTAATTGATCCTAGGACATATTTTATAGTTTCTTTAACATTTTCTACCCACTAGCTTTTGAAGATATTGATTCTGTGTTTTCTTGTGTAAATGGTGGCCTTGGTTATTTTTGTACACATGTGCCCTTCCTAGGGAAAGAAGTAAGATGTTGGAAAGTTAGGATTTTGTTGGAAAGTCAGGGGTTTTTTTGTTGATTTTTAAAAAATGACTGGATTCTCCAAAGCTCCCTATACTAGAAGTTATTTTCCCTCGTATCTCCACACTGAGTAACAGCAAAACTGCAAATAAACATATGTAAAGATTCATTTTCTTAGTAAGTTTGAATACATAAGAGGTTGAAGAAATTATCAGATGTTGATGAAAAATTAGGAGGTTTAATACCTAGTGCATCTGTGCTGACCAAGAAAACACCAAAACACAAACAACCTTCAGGCTGATGAAATCCTCTCTATGATGCCAGTATTGTGGCATGGATGTAGATTAAGTAATCAGATGATCTAATACATCTGAGTGTGTATCACACATCTCAAATGTGGCAGTTTCATAATACTACTGCTTCTTACAGCTTATGTTCCTGGGTTCGTGGTTACATGTAACTTTTAGCTGTCACCCTGAAAATATATCTAGTTTTCAATCTTTAGAGAAGTCCATGAAAATGTGACTGAAACCATTTCTTAAATGAAGCAAGTGCTTCTTTGAACAAAGGCACCCATCCAACCTTTCAGTTCTTAAAGGGATCTTATAAGAAAAATTGGGACAGATTTTCTAATAGGTCCTGTAGCGATAGGACAAGCGGTAATGGTTTTAAACTAAAAGAGGGGAGAGTCAGATTAGATACAAGGAAGACAATTTTTATGGTGAGGGTGGTGCAACAATTGAACAGAGAGGTGGTAGGTGCCCCATCCCTGGAAACATTCAAGGCCAGGCTGGATGGGGCTCTGAACAACCTGGTCTAGTTGAAGATGTCCCTGCTCATGGCAGGGGGGTTGGACTGGATGACCTTTGAAGGTCCCCTCCAACCCAAACTATTCTATGATTCTGTGAATCTATGATTTAAAGTCTTGATCCAAATACAACCTAATTGCAAAGTTGTTTTTGTTTTGTTTTGTTTTGTTTTACTGTCCAATTAATAATTACTTTAGATCAGTGATGTAAAAAAACACTGTTTACTTACAAGTATGGGTATTTCACATGGCGTTAGTTAACTGAGAAGTTCTTGCAGTTAGTTTACTTGCGGTTGATCAATCTAAATAAATGTGCGTTTGAGATAGAAGAAAGATTGGTCAGATCACTGGAGATGAATTGAATCAAACTGGGTCATTTTGAGATCCGTTTATCTAAACTACTCTGTAGCGTATTCAGTTGCTGAAACTTTGTACATCAGTTGTAAATTCATTTTAATTAAGAGTTCTTCATTCCAGTATTGCAAAAATGAAGTACTTTATTTAGTATCAACCTGATATAGAACATTTGGAGTTACTGTGTTCTTCTCAGCTTGTTGGAGACAAAGAAAGATCAATAGATGCCTTATTTTTTAAAGAACCCAAGCCTTAATTCATTTTAACTTGTAAAATAAAGACCTCTACCAGCAAAGTCTATGAAAATGTGTTTCATGTCCTGGAAGTCAATGCTGTCATTTTAATAGGATTAAGTATGTCCTTTGTATAAAATAAAACTAGTGGAGTTAAGCATTAAAAAAGCAACTGAACATTAACTGTTCTACTGGGCCAGCTCCTCTACAGAACAAATTCTTCATATGTTGCCAGCTGTGCATCAAACAAGACAAGCCTCTCTGCTTGCCCTGTGCCTTGAAATCCTGCTGAAAACCTTGAATCGTTTTCTTTTCTCATTTCTGCTGTTTGTAAATTTCATCATTCTCCTTCTGAGACTCTTCCTTACTTTGGACATTTCAAGTAGACTGGTTGGAAGGTGCAATGTGATTCTCCAGAGTAGCTGTGTTGAAAGCCAAAACATGTCCTCAGAAACAGTGCTCCTAAGGCAAATGTGCTCACTGCTGAAGGGCAGGGTGAGTTTATGAAGCTAGTGCATCAGCTCTTTTTTTCCTATCTGTCCTCTGAGTGTTAATATTTTAAGGTCCTTTATATATATATCTATCATACACCCTCTTGTCAGATAGCTGATTATTGTAATATCTCTTCTGCCCTGCTTATACAACAGGGTGCAACTAAATGCAACTACTGTACCTTGCTTACATATGTTGTATTTTCTCATTGTGATAAAACTTGTTTTGTCATTGCTATCCCTATTCTTTTAAACTCAGCATTCAACTGCCCCCCTCTATTTGGCAACTAACTTTTTCCCCCTCTGAATTTGAAAGCTTTTCCTTTTACGTCTTAATGTTGAATGAAGCATTGAATTTTGTGGGGCCATTTGAAGTTGGACTCCTCAGTGGACTGTCTTGCTCTTTTTTTGTGGGTATGTAGTGTTTTTGAGGATGTCTTCAATAGCGCCAGCTATTTACTAGTGCAGATGCTTTCCCTGGTGTGCTGATGAAGGCTTGGACTCACCATATTTCAAGAATGGTTGTGTTCATAGTGAGTGGATATATCTGTGGTTTTGGAAAAATATGTACCTGTTCACTTAAACATAAAAACAAAGCCAACACAAACAGACCAGGTTTTCTGTTTCACATATGCAGCTCTTTTCCAGAACATAATTTATCCTGAGAAAATGGTTTTCTTCTCACAGGGTCCCTGGGAGGTTTTGTGTCACCATTATGGTACACTCTGTATGTCTGACTGGTTTTGTGTCCTGCTGCAGATACCAAGGCCTACATCTCGGCACAAAATGTTTTATTGAGACGTGGTTAATGAGATTTCCTGTGCAGTTATTTTTTGCAAGGATGGCTTGAATATATTTATTTGCTTAGTTCAGCTGTTAAGAGACTAAAATTTTAGCTGCTGACTCAGCTTTGGCTTTTGGCGGGCTGTGGTGCTGTGGTAGAGTGATATTCCTGGCTAAGCGGTGTAAACCTGTTGGTAGCAAACAGTTATCTGTTATCAAAAATACCCGGTTTCTGAAGTTTTGCAAGCACTTGGTTTTGGTTTGTGCAGAGAACGTCTGCAGGACACACACTTCTTGAAAGTCTGAGCGAAGCCCACGGAGTGGTGTCCTGCGTGCTTTTGCTGTGGTGGTGACAAAGGTGGTTGTGTTCACCCTTGCCTAATCCTCTCATTCAGAGGCTGTTATTTTCACAACAGAATCAGTACCAGGAATATATGTGTTCATTTCAGTTATGTTTATGTCCCTAAGGTAGTGGCGTATGGTTGATATAATTGGTTTGTGATGGTGAGGGCAGTGACCACACCACCTGCAGAAGCCCTTGTCCTGCCTTAAGCCTGGCTGAACATAAATCAGTTCCTGAGTTCTGTGGATGCCTACACTCTTTCAAATCAAATTTAAAATCAAATCAGTGGTATTTTATCTTAGTATGTTGGGTAGTTCCCTACTGACATTCATGTTTTCACTTAATATGTTGCAAGGTAAAACATGGGATTTTGTGTTTAGTGGCTGAGAAGGAGATTTGTATTTCCTTCTGTTTTACTCATTGCCATGCTAGTATAGAGCATCAACAAGGTCCATCAGTCAATGGAGTTCTCTTCTTCCCTCTCTGCAAATCTAGGAATGCTCTTTATTTCCAAGAAGCACTTGGCTCTTGCTGCTTGCAGTATGTTTCGTGGAACGTGTCACCACTGCTGAATATCTTTGGTCATGTTTGGCATATAGTATCTATGGTCATCTATTTGAAAACAGTTGAAAAGTATTCCACAGAGAATTCTGTATCTCAAAAACTTGAATGCTTTAACACGCAGTGACAGTTTTCTCAGTTGCTTATCTTGATAGTTCAGGACATTCAATAGTTCATCCTTGTTAGATGGTGCCGTCTTTCGTCTTGCTTAAGGTGTTTTTACCTGGTTTAGTGTGTTTATGGAGAGGATGCTCTGGTCCTGTAGATATATCATAATAATCTGTAACAACTTTGTAGAGATGCTGGCAGATATTATGAGCCCCAGCAGAATATTGTTAGTGCTGGTAGTTTTGCTTGCATATCTATGTATTCTATGGTTTAGGTGTTTTTTCTCCTGCCTAAAATTTTAGTGTGTCTTTCCCCTCCCTCCCCCCCC